>CM035422.1:157134351-157204351 GCA_020310875.1 Ceratopteris richardii
GCTAGAGAGCTCATTTTTGGGGCTAGCTTGTTGTAGATTTGAACTTGTATGAGAACTCTTTTGCAATAGAAGTGGTTCCATTGTCTCTCTCTTTGTTCTTGCCTTGTGTGCATGTGTGTGTGTATGTGTGTGCATGTTAGTGTGCTTCTCACTCACACACTTGTGCCATCACTTGTTCGAGGTCTTCATACCATCCTCATGTCTTCCCGGATTGACATTAAAGGAGGTGCTACTCATCACTGAGCTACACCAAATTTTGGTGCCGTTGTCCGGGATTCGAGCTTTGAGGACGAGCGTGTGATGGTAAGACATAGAGAGGACACATTGGAAAGGTAAGTAGTAGGTTATTTCATATTTTTCACTAATTTTTTCCCATCTTCATCTCCATTTCCATCTCCATCTCCGCTCCACACCATCTCCATCTTCCTTTCATATTCCCACTCCCATTTCATTCACCTCATTTGCTTGGTGAGAGTTTGAGAGAGAGCGAGAGTGCATTGTTGTGTTTGTGTGTTTTTTGCGTGATTCTTGCAGGTTTCAGCAGCATCACCATCCCCAACAAGCTCTGTAGGTACGGAATTCCTCTACGCAAGCCCTGAGGCATCAACCTTAAGCTATCGTGACACACCGAAAAGTCAACCCTATCACGATTCTGAGTGCACCACCACAATGTGCAGCCTGAGAGCTTCCAGGATCACTAGGTTGATCAGTAGAATTCACCATATTCCGGTCTATCGCGACACACCGAGGTATCATGACACATTGAGATATCATGACACACCGAGGTATCATGGCACCGAGGTATCGCAACACACCAAGGTATCACGCCACACCGAGGTATCGTGACACATCCATCCATCGTGACACACCGAGGTATTGTGACACACCGAGGTATCGCGACACACTGAGGTATCACGACACATCCATCTATCGCGACACACCCATCCATCGTGACACACCAAGGTATCGTGACACACCGAGGTATCGCGACACATCCATCTATCGTGACACACCCATCCATTGGGACACACCAAGGTATCGCGACACACCGAGGTATCGCGACACACCGAGGTATCGCGACACACCGAGGTATCGCGACACATCGAGATATCGCGACACATCGACGTGAGCTATCGCGATACAATGGCTTTACGCATAGTTTTTTGGGGAGGTGTAATTGTGTAACCGTGGTAATTTTGAGCTTGAACTTCTGATAAATAGGGATTACCTTAGAGTCTTATAAGTGGGCAAAACAACTAGAAAACCTTAGATAAATTCTTGAACCCTGAGAACCTATTTTGATCCCAAAGTGCCTAAATGGTCATAACTTCACCATATGAACTCCGATTGATGAGATTTTGGTCTCGTTGGAAAGCTCGTTGAGAATCCCACGTGGATCTTGACTAGTTTTTGTAAAGATTATATGTAAAGTTTTAGAATATGTAATTTTAAGTTGGCCATTAGATGGGATTAGGTGGTCATAGGATTCTGGGGGCATAATGAGCTGCTCAAAAAGGGGGCAATACTTCTTAATGTGTGTCTATCAATTCATTATGATAAAAGGGCCATATTAACTTGTGAACCTTTGCAGGAACATTGTGATCAATCAAGACATCCGAAGCAAGCTAGCAAGGATGAATACCAAGCTTGGGAGAAGGCTTCTTGGGCTTGTCTAGCTACTGGAGCAACAAGGATTGGAGGTTGGAAGTTCTCTCAACCCTCCTTTGTCAATTCCTAGCTTAGACTAAGTGCGATGTAGGTGTGGTGATTAATTAGAGCAACGCTAGGCACGAAGCAAGTCCAAGAGAACTAATCAACTAAGTACAAGCATTGAGCAGGTCTTAAGTTTAAAAACTCTAAGGAACAAAAGTAAACTTGAATCGATCAATTATCAAGTGCGAAATTCACTTAAGTATCCTTGACGACGAGATTTCAAACAAGGGCTTAACACAATAATCAACTAAAAAGAACAAAGTGATTGATACAAAACTAACCTGCAACCAGATTGTACTTGGGACTAGGGGGTAGAGAAACGAGGCATATGAACCTTAGGTCAGGGAGATCAAGCCAAACAAGTGGCCTTATTCTTAGATGGAT
Source organism: Ceratopteris richardii (assembly GCA_020310875.1). Lineage (NCBI taxonomy): Eukaryota > Viridiplantae > Streptophyta > Polypodiopsida > Polypodiales > Pteridaceae > Ceratopteris > Ceratopteris richardii. The sequence goes on from CM035422.1 coordinate 157,136,449, forward strand.
TATTGAGTACCAAGTTGAGATCTTATGTGTACTTGAAGGACCCTAGGACCATAGAGGAGTGTGTACGCACGTGCATAGACATTGAGGATAACATAGGGAGGGAGTTAGAGCTTTCAAAAATCTATAGAGATTCAGATAGCTCTACTAGTCTCAATTCAAATCCATCCACATCTATTGAGGAACTTGCCGAGAAAGTAGCTCAGAAATTAGGAGTCTCAAGCAAACAAATACCAAGGTTTGCCCCGGTGAAAAGATGCTACACTGTGGAGGCGACCATATGGCGAATGTCTGTCCCATTATGGCTCAACCACAAGTGAATTCTAGTAGCCAGTACTGCACCATAGAGCGAAGGTACACCAACCACACGGCACAAGACTACCCTTATAACAAACAAACTCTCAGGCAAAATTATCCTTAGACATATCCACAACAGGGCAGATTCCAGAACCAATACCGACCACAACAGTATGGTAGGCCCCAACAACCCTACCAACCACCCTATCAAGGGCAGCAGAGACCTCAACCAGTTCTAACACAGCAACCCCGTGCTCCTACCAATGTGATTCTAGTGAAATATGCATCTGCAGAAGAAAATCTGAATAGAGCCAGAGTCCTAGTAACACCAATGCTATCAGAAAGTGAGCCAAGTGATCATAGTTTTGACTCTACACATATTGATAGCCCACATGCTTACTACATGCAATCACCCGAGCATAATGAGTCATACTATTATGAAGAACCCAGTGAATCTAGTTGGGAGCCAGATTATGCGAATGTCATGTACGCAAACCCCAACTCTAGACCTCAGTCTAGGCAGATAAGACCTCCATTTCCTAGAGGGCCATGCTTGCGATGTCAGGGAGATCACCTCATTCGTGATTGCCCTTTACCCGCACCTACACAAACACACTCTGTGATGATTCAAGGCTTTTGGCCAGACTGTGGAAAGGAGCATTTTTTTATGAGAGTGTCCCAAGAACCCCATCAACATGCCAAAAATCACTCCTATCAATGTTATTGGGTTAGTAGTAGACTCTACAAGAAATGTAAGTTCAGCAGCCCCAGTGCACGTGGTAACTAGAGCTCAATCTTTGCAGCAAAACCAAGGTTTAGATCAAGAAAAAAGTTCTGACATTAGCGAGACAGAGAGCATAACCAAGAAAAGGACAAGAGCTTGGAGAGATAGCTAGGAGAGAATGAATAGACAATGGTCAAAGAAAATGAGCGAACTTGAGGAAATCTTGAGAGAAACAAAAGCGAAGATAATGGAACTCACATCTCAAAGTCACTCTCACACTACCCCACCACCACCATTTCCCTCTCCCTCCAACCCATCACTTTCCATTCCCCAACCTTCTAATCCACCACACGTAACCCACCCACCACCCAGAGTAGGATTAGTCCTAGCCGATCCCACTCCTGAGGATCTAGACATGATGCTTAAAGCATATCAGGACAGAATCCAAGAAGGACCAAACATGACAGATCATGACAAATGTTACCCTAGAGACGATCTAGAGATAGAGAGAACAAAACTTTGTGCTAAGATGGTAGAATTTGCACAAGCCATGTTTGAAGCCGGTCGCTTGTTCAATGGCTCTAGCTCCACTAGAACATCATTGCATTTTGATGGTCTATTAGATAGATTGGAGAGGTTACTTGCAAAGTGTGGAAAAGGAGCCACCTCCCAGGCTAAGGAGAGGGCAAGTGATAGAATAAGCATTCCTCCCCAAGAAGCTTATGTGCCTAACTCCAGTGAACTAGACACCTCTTCTTCTATAATCGATATTCACCAGAATTCCTGCGAGAGATTCAAGAAGAGAAATGGGCTAAAGAAAGTGAAGACCCTCCACCAATTGAACTTGTGGATGACGCAAACGATAAATTCCCACAAGACATTCCTTCCATTTATGGAGAGCAGGAGAGTGCCCAATCTCATGAGAGGTTAGAATTTGAGTCTAATTCCTTGCAGGAGCTACCCCATTTCACTGGCCCATGGGAAACTAAGTCTACTTGCATGAGAGCACCCACGGTTATGATAAGAAACAAAGAATCAATTATACCTAGGAATACGGAGGTAGTAAGGAATACTAAAGTGTAGTGCAACCTCACTTTAGGAGAGCTACTCAAGGTTAAGCTTGAATTGTGGAAACATGTAGCCAAACAAGTGCCAGACGTAGCGAAATCTCGTTCCCAGGTAGGATCTCACAGAACAATGCCAGAAATACCATTGGATAAGGTAGGAGACATGAGCGAAGGAGAAGAAGGAAGTACCTATCTTCCAGTTACCCATTAGGGTACACAACCAAGGCAATTTTGGACTTAGGTGCAGGAGTTGCAATTGCTACCACTTCCCTATGGAAGCGTTAGGGCAAGCCAACACTCAGGCTAATGAGAATGAAATTGCAGATGGCCGATGGTCACATTGAGAGACCCTTAGGATTGTTAGAAGGAATAACTCCCACTACATGTGGTATTGAGTTCGAGCATACTTTTGCTACATGTGACTTTAGCAAAAATCAAGCCTATGAGATGATTTTGGGAAGACCATTTATGTGGCAGTTGCAAGTGGTACAAGATTGGGGAAAGAATTATTTGTATTTGCAACACTTAGGTGTTACAACTAAAGTCAACCTCAAGGATTAATCTCATAGAGACATACCGCCTATTCAATGGAATCCCATCCATAGAGCTAAGGATGACACAGAGTCAGTGCATTGCATAGGATCAGGATCCTCATAGATGCATGAAGACACACACTTATGGATGTGCAAAGTAGCAGTAGAGGAAGAGAAGAGAGAACATGCCAGAGAGTTAGGTGCGAAGGGAACGCATACAAATGCTAGACAGATATGGGTGCCCAAGACTTGCTTACAAGCTCAAATAACTTCACCTCCATTCCCAAGAATGAATCAACACTCACCAGCACCCATGGTAAAAATCTCACGGCAAACACTTACACTCCACACCATTACATCTTCGGTCAAACCTAGGAATATAGGGAAATGGGTACCTAAAAGGTCCCAAATCCAACACAATCCAGTCCATAAACCTTTACATGTCATCACCACTAAAAACTACGATTCCACAATCAAAGTTTGGAGACTTAAACCCCATATCAAACCTCTTGACCCAATTTTGTAATTTTGTCCACTCTGATGTAGGTGCATTCTGAGCACATTGCACATCCAAAAGTATGCATCTAGGATGAATCTAACCTACTAACCAACATTCACACCATCACAAACATTTCACCCCTAACCCCTAACCACTTGGAATGTCATGTTAGTATTGTAGAGGGAACACCATAACATCCTGTTTCCTATGCAACGCTAACGTGCCTCTCTTCTTCTAGAAAATAAGCCTCAACAACTACAAGTAGTCTCATGGCAGACGGAGCAGACACTAGCTCCCAGGCACGTACTAGTTCTCAAGTTGATTGGGAGACCATGCCCGTGGAGGCCCCACTGATAGCTAGGCCTGAAGAATATCTGAATGCGAGACGAATTCCCATCTTGGATCCACCGAGCGGCTTAACAAAAAGAGTAAAAGGGCAATCACATTGGTTCAATGAGATGCCAATAGATTTGGGTGATGCAGATCACATCTGGGAGTCTAAGTTGGAATTCAGATCAGTTTGGTGGACATTTCAGTTTTTCTCAAGAGAATTCGAATCACTACAAAATGCAGCGCCTCTTCAAGACATTTGGCAGAAAGTAGGTTTGAAAGACTACTTTAGTGCATCCTTGCCTAAGCCAGATTTCCTCAGATGTTACTATTTGATTGCAACTCTCAAAGCTACAGGAGATCGTGATCAGTCAGGCACATTCCTGGTGCCATCTCTATCAAACACCGATGAAATGAAAAAGTTTGAGCTAAATGTAACTCTAATTAAGGAAGCCCTCCAAATGTATGACACCCATGTGCCCTCCGATCGAGACTCTCTGACACCAGAGTCTATGAAGAATAGTAAGCTAAAGAAGTTGAAAGATATGTGTGCCCTCACTCCAAACATTGCCATTCCGGTGCGCATGTGCCTTCAGCACTTTTCCTTCCCGGATCAAGACGGATTCATGCAACCTCACAAGAAGATTTGGTACAGTCTTTACCTAACAGAGACAGGGAGTCTACCTATTAAAATGCTAGTGTGGATTCTCGATCAATTATATGAAGCGAGAAAAGGAGGAGTAAGGAAACCTTCTTTGAATGGTTGTTGTGCCATTACCAGAATCATATACAAATGTCTAGCATATGATGTGCCGATCGCACGGGCACTTACTTACTCACAGCTGCAATTATTTCAAGGACAAAAACCAAGGGTTCAACCAGCTAAACGCATGCACGAATCACTTTCCCATGTCCCAATTCCCCGTGAGTCCACCACAAAAGCCTGTCTTAGAGAAGAAGGTCAGGTGGCCCCATTCACTATCCGTCTCCAATGATCACAACTAGCCTACTCTCCTGGACTTGAATTAATTAAAAGAAAAGTACAAGAGGAGGGGACTAGTGCCCACAGGATCCCCTAAATCCCACAGAGCAGGGGCAGCTTTTACACAAGATAGCATACTTTCCTGGACTTGAATTAATTAAAAGAAAAGTACAAGAGGAGGGGACTAGTGCCCACGGGATCCCCTAAATCCCACAGAGCAGGGGCAGCTTTTACAAAGTCTAGATGGCATTACAAAGAAGGTTAATCACCCTCTCATCACCCTCATGTGGGGCCCACTTGGGTTTAAGCTTGTTGTTGATCAAAAGGAGCACTTGATGATGCGTGAAGGGGGGGATTTCTTATAGTTAGCAATCCTTTTGCCAAGGAGGAACAACGATTTCTGAATCGACCACTCTTTGGGGGTGTCGCCAAAGTTAAAAGCACATCTTTCCCGCTAGATTTTCCATAGGACCTCCCCTTTGATGGCGTTCCAGAGAGTCACAGAGCAGCCGATCGCTTCTCCCAATAGAGCTTGCTTCCAACTGATATGTTTCTGAAGACTAATTTTCTTTCTGACAAGTAGAGCGGTAGCAGCGTTTGCACCAGGGAGGTATCCCATAAAATTTGCTAGCCTTAAGGTTGGTCCAGATACCACGATGAAGAATTTGCCATAAGAGGATATACTTTTTTATTTCTATGAGGTTCTTTTTCATAAATGTGTTTCTTATGCGTGATAGAACACACAACTTGAAAATGAAAAAGAAATAAATCAAAAGCATAGTGTGTTCATTTTATGAGTTTCAATGTACTAACATGATTTTCCCCCCATCTCGTGGATCTCTTGTGGAACGCTTCTCCAGGTTGTGGTTGATTGTTTGACATAATATATGAGGTTACTACGGATTATATGAAGTAAAGTTGAAGGTTGCTGAAGACTAAAGTAAAGAAGAGTACCCTACCTCGTGGATCTTCTTGGTGCGTCTACTCTCCACGTTGGGCGGATTGATGATATTGGAGGATTATATGAAGTAAAGAAAGGTTTTTGAAGACTAAAGTAAAGAAGAGCTATATGCCCCATGGACATTTCTGTGGATCCTCTTTCCAGGTTGATGATTTTGGAGATTATATGAAGTGAAGAGAAAGGTTTGAAGAGCAAAGCAAAGAGTCCCCCACCTCGTGGGTCTTTCTTGTGGATCTTCCTACCAGGTTGCGATTGATTATTTGGAGATATTATTTGAAGCGATTGCATGGATTTCTAAAGTAAAGAGAAGAGTTGTTGTTTCCGAGAAGACTTGCAGAAAGAAAGGATCGAAGTAAAGTGAAGAAAAGTTCTGAAGATCGAAGTCGAGTCTCGTGGGCGATTTCTCGCACTGTAGCAGGGAGTGTGCGTTATATTTGGTCGATCCGCACTATAGCGATGGCATATATATTTGTATTCATCTGTTCCACACTGTAGCGGATTTTCGTATTATCGACCCGCACTGTAGTGGGGATCTTTGTATTACTGAGATTTTATTGGACGACTTTGGTGGCATTTCCATTATATCATTGAGCTTTATCTGCACACTGATCCCGTGACTCCCGTGTTTTACCATGGTATCTGGATTTTCTTGCTCCTGACGTCTACGGTCTTATGCGTAAGCACATTTGCATGCTCGTCTCTTCCGAGAGGGTAAGTGCCTTATGACGATCGCCACACCAGAGAGATGGCAAGGCACCCAGCCCGCAAACGCCGCTCACAGGACATGGGAACAGTGCACATAAGGGGCGTGATCCAACCCCGTGCCGGCTCTTCCCATTCACCCGACTCCTTCTTCTCGACACCCGGCCAATTAAGATTCAAGAGCCAATTAAAGAGAAAGAGAAAAAACAAGAACCTGCAGTTTATATGAAGTGAAGAGAAAAGTTATTGAAGACTTGAAGAGCAAAGTGAAGTATTACCCCCCCCCCCTTGCTTGTTATTTTCTTACCAGGTTGGGCCGGTTGATGATTTTGGAGCTTATATGAAGTAAAGAGAATAGATTGAAGACTGAAGTAAAGAGTAGCTCGTGGATCTCTTGTGGAACGCTTCTCCAAGTTGTGGTTGATTGTTTGACATAATATATGAGGTTACTGCGGATTATATGAAGTAAAGTTGAAGGTTGTTGAAGACTAAAGTAAAGAAGAGTACCCTACCTCGTGGATCTTTCTTGTGGAACTTCTCTCCAGGTTGTGATTGATTGTTGGACATATTATATGAGGTTACTGTAGATTATATGAAGTAAAGTTGAAGGTTGCTGAAGACTAAAGTAAAGAAGAGTACCCCCCCTGTCGAACTTCTTTGTGGATCTTCTTTTCAGATTGGGTCGGTTGATGATTTCAAAAGAGAAGCTATTGCCGAGGATACTTGAAGAAAAGAAATTTTCTGAAGACTGTCGAGTCTCGTGGGCACCTTCTCGCACTGTAGCGGGAAGCCTACCTTATATTTGGCCAATCCGCACTGTAGTGGCGGCATATATTTGTATTCACTTGTTCCACACTATAGCGGATTTCTATATTACCGACCCGCACTGCCGTGGGAATCTTTGTATCATTGAGATTTTATTCAACGACTTCAACATTGTATCATTGAGCTTGGTCTGCGCACCAATCTGACGACTTCCATGTTCTACCATTGTACTTGGATTCTTTCCTTCTCGACGCCTATGGTCTATCACGTACACATGCACGCTCGTCTCTTCCAAGGGGGTAGGGGCCTTACAAGGATCACCACACCAGAGAGTGAGAGGTCGAGGCACCCAGTGCATAGACACAACTCGTCAGACAGTGGGAACTGCGCACACATAGGGCTTGATCGGACCCCGCGCCGGCTCTTCCCATTCACCTGACCTCCTTCTTCTCTGACAATGCTCTGGAGCAGGAGGTTCTAGGAGTGGATCTATAGGTAGGTCTGGAGGAGGCAGCTGTTGTGGAGGCAGTGCAACGAACATTGTGTCACCCACTTCTACTCCTAGAACGAGTACCTCAGATGTAGGTATGCCACATGGTACACCACGTGGAACACCACGTATACCTTGGGGTGTTGATGACCATGATGACTCCAAGATGTATAGTATCCAAGATGGAGCTCTCATGATGGATGCGGCCGGAAAAGCAATGCATGCACGTATACGACAACTTTGCTCCATATAGTTTGGACACTCTATCATGTTGAAATGGAGTGAACAAGATAAAGATCGGAAGAACTATATCACAGCGGCGATTTATCAAGAGTTCCAACGAGCCGATTGGTAGCCTCTTGTCAGTTTAGAGTGGATTATGCACATCCATCGATGATCTGAGGCTCGTGATGATTTCAGAGTAGGTTGATCAAAGCTTGTATGGTTAGATGCTGAGGAGTGGGATATGATTCCCGACGAGCAGCAACAGACTCCTGACTGATATCACCAACAGTGAGATGCCGCAACCACACGTTTAGATACGGTTGGACCGTCACATTTGGGCAACGACGGATATGACTCGATGCATCATGAGTTTGTAAGTACCATTTGGTTTATTGAATTTCTTTGTGTTAAGCTTCACATGTATGTTCCTCTAATGTTTTGTATATTTGTTGTAGGAGTCGGCAATGGGTCGTCCTCCAACATGAACGGAGGAGGCTTATGGATATCATCATGGATTGACTGCACTATTGGAGGACTTGGAGGGATGCGGTGTGGTCGTTTCATGGGAATGTCTGCGATCAGGTGATGAATTTATAAAATTGGTTTTTACTTGTTGTTTGTAAATCTCATGTGAATTTATCTCATTTCATGAATGTTCTTTGTTGCAAGTCTGTTGATATGGAACATTCTTTGCATGTGTATGGCAGTGGGACACCAAAATTTTGTATTTGATTCTTATATGGCAATGCTTTGCCACATTTTGTAAAAGCCTCATATATGACAATGGTTTGCCACACTCTTGTACATGCTTCATTTATGAAATATATTACTCTTTTTGTACATGGTTCATGGTTCATGGTTCATTCTAATTATCTCTTTTGTGTCCAATAATAATCTGTTTTATGAAATCATATTTCAGTTGTCATTAGAGTACACATCACATGTACTCGGTTTTTTTTGGGTAGAGTGTATTGTCTTTTGCTAAGAAACATCATGGTAATGTTGCTATAGCAAAAGACAACACACTCTGCCCAAAAACATTTTTGCAGATATCATCATCCGTATAAGCGATGGTAGTCCCAATAATGCCATCAGAATAAGCATCGGTACACCTAGCGGGTGCCGGTATATGTGACGGTGCACCCAAGAGAGGCATCGGTATGACCATCTGTATGAGCGTCGATAATACCGATGATTACATCGACGCTTATACCAATGGTTGTACTGATGGTTATACCGACACCTATACCGATGCTTTAATTCTGATGCGCATATCGACACCTACACCAACCTCAGGGCAAAAATGCGCCCGTTCAATTTCCTCGATAAAAGCTTCAATATACGGCCGATCTATTGTAGTGTCTTGAGTGAAATTCTAATTCTCACATTATTCTTCTTTCTTCCCTTGATGAGCACATTCTAATCCAAGAGTATTCTCTCAATGTTGATGAGTCCTCAAAAGTAACCAAACACATGGTGCCTTAGTTGAAACAAAGTACAAAACAATAGATAAGAAAATCAAACCCATAGCTTAGCCATTACCCCAAGGAAGTAACGAAAAAGTTATTGATATGAAAAAGGATCCAATCCTTTGGGATAAGAAAAAAATAGGACATACATTCATGGATGAGATAATCAAATAAGTGAAAATTGGTAGAGATGATGAGTTTATTTTTCTAATCGAGAGAATAAATTTGAGAGAGTCAGCCATGGAAAGGCCTTTACTATGTATCCTCATGAGATAGGTTGTGTAGGCCCTAATCTAGTTGCACCTATGATTATCTTTACTATTCCACATATTCCATAGAATGTTTGCCCCATACCAGTTCCAAAGGCTCACTTGCTTGAGCTAATGAAACTACTCAAGGAGAAGATAAAGATGAGAATTTTAGAGCCATCTTTTGCACCTTACTCACATAGATGGTTCACTGTACCCAGAAGGAATGGGAAACTACACTTTATTCAAGATCTCCACTCCATCAATAAAATCACCATAAGGAATGTAGGAGCAGGATCCATTGTAGAAATGTTTAATAAATCATTTTTAGGACATTATATCTATTTAATGGGTGATTTGTATTTTGGGTATGACCAATTCCAATTAGAAATTGATAGTCATGAAATAACCATAATGAAAACTCCTTTAGCCTTAGTGTGAATGTGTACTTTACCTCAAGGAGTGACTAATATTGTGGCTCATATGATGAGTGCTATGAATATGATCTTACATGACTTTATCCCTCATATACCCATGCCATTCATCGATGATATTCCAATTAAAGGGTGTGAGAAATGTATAAAGGAAATTGCTTTAGATTCATTTGGATGTCATAAATTTGTTCTTGACCATATCTCCAATTCTGAACAAATATTTCAACAGTTTGAAGAGGTAGGTCTCACATTTTCCATAGAGAAATATGTTTTTGGTGTCAACAAGGTTCTTATTTTTGGAAAGTTATGTGATCACTATGGTGGAAAGCCATGCCCACAAAAAAGTTAATGCCATTAGCAAAATTTCCAAAACTTGTAACAATGTGAGTGAGTGTTCAAGGAAAAGGATCAAGCACCAGCTCTCGTCATAGAACAATTACTCATAGATTACTTCATTATATCAACATTGATTTTTATCATTAAAACAATGTAATATATGTATATACATCCGATTACCACATGTGCAACTCCATTTTGTGCAAGCCGAGGAGTCCTCAAGCCTGAGGAGTCTAAGTAGAAAGCTCATGCCAATTTTTGTAATTTTTGCAAGCAGTTAGATAGCTCAAATTAGAGGTAGAACCTATTTTTTTACTATGCCAGTCATTAGATGTGAAACCGGTCAAAACTAGGCAAAAACTATAAATAGATCTCTTGTTGTTGTTGTTGTCATTGTAGAACTTATGAGCTAGTAATTAGAAGAGCTATTGTAATTTTTGGATGATGAATATAAGCATGAGTTCTTTCCTTGCCTTCTATTGATCTCCATCGCTACTTTCCTTGTGTGTGTATATGCATGTGTGTGATGCAAATTGCATTTCTCGCCATCATCTTCATGCACATCAATTGCTCTTGATCTTCATATTGGCCTAACCTCTCCATGGATTGACAATTACGAGGTGGATCTCCTCATGTTGGTACTTTCCATTGTACTAGAGTGATACCAAATTTGGCACCGTTACTGGGCAAGAGCTCTAGGTTGAGCGTGTGATGGTAAGTGTGTTGGAGAAAATTGTTGGAAAGTAAAATTTCTTTGTTGTTTTGTTGTTTGTAGTTAGTTTTTACACACTTTTACTCCACTTTTCCTCTAGTATCATTCCCCTTGAATATCTCAAACTCCAAAAAATCACCAAAAATTGGTCATTTTCCCTCTTTCTCTTCTCTTTCCCTCATTTGTGTGTGTGCAAGAGTGAGAGAGAGATTTTGCAAGTGTGTGTTCGTGTTTTTTGGTGCACTAATCTTGTAGGGCAACCTCTAGACACCATGGATTTATAGGAAACACAGATAAAAACTCCATTTTTTTCTCAAAAATTGCTATTGAAGCTAATCATCATGACTATCAAACCAAGGTATGAATTTGGCGAAACTTTTTGCATGAAGGAGGAGTTTAGGTAAGCGTTTGCATAGATCCATAATCAGTTTTTTGAAATTGCATGGTTTTTTTACCATCGTGATGATGACACATCATCGCGACTATGTCTGACCATTGCCACGGTCACTGACCATCATGGCGATTGGCTCACGCCATCACGATCGCGTCTCACCATTGCGACAGTTACTCACCATCGCAACGGTGCTTGAAAATCATGATCTTGACTGATCATCATGGCTTGATCATCACGATTGTGCTTTACCATCGTGGCCTTGACCATCGTGGCTTGGTCGTCGTGATTGTGCTTGACCGTCGTGACTTGATCGTCTTGATCTTGATTGACCGTCAGAATTGATAGCCATGACTGTGTCTCATCATCATAAGGCCTGATCATGGTGACCTCTGACCATCGTGGGTGTCACACCATTATTGTTGGTGTAAACCACAAACCTACACATTTGGCTTGAAAGATATCATGAAGACTCTACATGCATGAAGAACCATAGGAACATATGCTAGTGATTACTTACCACTTTACCTCATTGTAAAAGTCAATTTGACTTAGAATCTTTTGTAATCACCTACCCAAATGATTCCTGGAAAATTTAGTTCACTTGATTGAGAGAATATCTCCAGTTTTTAGAAGCTTGATTAGAAGGAGCCAAGAATTTGAATTTGAATTCAAATTCTTACACATTCCATATAAAAGGTGAACTTGAAAAGTCGCATGTGAGACAACACTCCCGAGCTTCATTCTACTGTCATTGAGTGTGTGTGAAGACTACTCCATAGCCTACACCTCTCTACACCATTAGGCAATGCTTGTCATGCCAATGGGATTGTACACGTGTTAATTTATAGATACATTTACATCATTCATCTCTGTGCTCACAGATTGTCTACTCCAAAGTCTATCAACTTTTCAAGGGCATATCTCAGTCAATATTACTCCAAATTTAGTGATTCAAAGCTTGTTGGATTCAAATCAAAGTCATCTACATGCTGAAAAAGTTTGAAGTGATTTCATTCAGCCAATTCAGAGAAATCGTCATCGAGGTGCTCATTGGTCTATCTCTACTATAGTCCTAAAAAGTCGGGGGTATACCAAATCTTGCTAAATTAATTTCTCTTAGCATAGTTCATTATTTTACATCATTCCACTTGAAAATGGTAGCTTACTAAGCTAACAATACCTCTAGAAGGAATTTTATCAATTTCTACTGTGCTGGTCACACTAAGCAAAACATTGAGCAGGTGTCAAGACCAAAATAAAAGGTTTTCTTGAGTTTGTGACTTCCAAAGTTATCTGTTTTGATTCAATCATTACACACTTCATTTCCAAAGGACATAGGCCATTTCTTGGTGTCATTGGAAAGCTAAGGGAGTCTACTAAACAAGTCTGGAGCTAAAGAGGGCTGGTACAAAGCAGGTTTTAGCAGTACCTACTCAATCTCTTGGATCATCCATCCATCTTTCCCAACAGTGGTATCAGAGCAAATAAGGTAAAATGGGAGATGGTTTTCCTTCATTTATTGACAAATTGGATAGGAACAATTACCAAGCTTGGTCTCTAAGGATGAAGACCTACTTACAAGGAAGGAGTCTCTATGGATACATCTCAAGAGATGAGGAATTGCCCTCATTCAAAGTAAGAGGGTTTCCAACCAAGGAGGTGTTGGAGCAAGTCTATGACAAGCCTAAGTATTGGCTTGAGTCCCACAAATTCATAGAAAAAGCCTTAAAATGAAGACTATGTAAAGTTCACTTGTGAACTACCTCTTGTAACTTTTGAAGAGTTTACTTAATGTAAAAGTGAAAGAATCTTAAGTGGTTGAGTCCACTTGATCAAGAATGGAAAGAGGAGCCACGAATTCATGATTTGTGGCAGGTAGAGAATCAAATCAATCATTGATTGATTGGAGAGTGATTGAGGGAAAGCCTCCCAAACTCAACTATAAATAGATGGCAGTTTTAGTCGTGGTTAGAGAGACCTATGTGAAGACCTCCAAGAGCTGAGCTTTATGCCATATCAAGGTGTGATTACAAGGCACACATATGTATCAGTAAGTCATTGTATTGTACAAGCAATATACTTTCATTTTCATGATTATTTGAGTTCATCTTTCCATGTTCTTGTGAAGTGTACTACTCACTGCCATTACTGTCAGTTTTTCTCAGTCAGCTTGCAGAGATGTTTTCTCTGAGCTTGGTGCATTATTTTCAGTGATTTAACTTGGTAAAGTTATCTCTATAAGTCTACTATATGCTCACAAATTTTCATGTCATTTGGAGGTTGCAATATTCAGTTATGTTCAGTTGAAGTCAACAGTGTCTGTGCATTTTCACTTCTCTGTCAGGTACCCGACTTTTTCACTCATCTTGTCAGAGGTGTTTCTCAGTGGTTACTTATCCAAATTCAGTGATTTAATGCTTGTTAGATTCAGCTTACTGTCTAGTATAACCATACAAGTTTTCATAATCATTGAATTCCTACATTTTGAGTTATGTTGATTTTTTTGCTCACTGGTCTCAAACTGTAGCAGCCCGTGAAAATCGGGATGATGTCATCACTTGTTAAAACTCATTCTCAGTGTGTGGTTTATTATTTTTGATGAGATTACTCTTGAAAGTTAGCTCTTTAAGCTACCTAGACTTCCCCAAGAGGAATTAAGCTAATTGCTGCTGTGCTTAGAGAATTATGTAAAACACTGGACAGGTTTATGAACCAAGAATAGCAAGTTTTCACCTCTGAGCTAACTCCAACTTATCTGTTTTGATCTATATTTTTGAGAGTGATCTTCCAAGGTACATAGGGTGTCTAATACATCCATTGGCAAGCTAAAAGGGCCCACCATATACTCCTGGAGTTCATTTGGCTGGTGTAGATCAAGGATTTTGCAACACCTCTTCATCTTCAAGCACATACCTATCCATCTCTTCACAGTGGTATCAGAGCAAGGTTGGACAACATGGCAAATGGATTTCCTTCATCAATTGACAAATTAGACAGAGGTAACTACTCAGCTTGGTCATTAAGAATGGAAGCCTATCTCCAAGGTAGAATTTTATATGGTTATGTGGCTGGAGATGAAGTTATGCCAAGTTACAGGAACAAAAGTCAACCAACACAAGAAGAGCAAGAAAGATTGAGCACATGGTGCTCCAAGGATGCACTTGCAAGGTCTTATCTCCTCAACTCTATCTCAGATTTTTTGTTGCCTCACATTAGAAGTTGTAAGACATCTCAGGAAGTGTGGGATGCACTTGAAGCTTTCTTTTCTTCAAGTACTAAAGCTAGGAAGCATCAACTATGGCTGGATTTCACAACTCTCAAGAAGGCTCCCAAACAAAATGTGACTGATTTTGTCACAAAGCTCAAGGACATAGCGGATCAGTTGGGAAGCATTGGAGAGGTAATAGATGAAGAGCAAATTGTAAGGCAGGTCATCAATGGCTTGAAGGCAGATGACAAGTGGGAAGCATTCACCACAGCTATGGATTTGTACATGGACATGCATGTACCTGATTTCAACACACTCATTGGACAACTACTTACTCAAGAGGCAAAGCTTATCAAAAATGGAGAAAGCTCTAAAGGTAATCAATCTTCAGCTTTATACACGGATAAAAGCAAGTCTAAAGATAACAAAGGAAAGGCAAAGAAAGTGGATGATGAAGCAGGTACATATCAAGCTAACTATGCAGGTAGAGGAAGACATGGCAGAGGTAGAGGAAGAGGAGGTAGACAAGGCAGGGGGAGATCCCAAGTCTCCAACCCATGTTCTATTTGTGGATTAACTAATCATACAACTGAAAATTGCTTTAGGAATTCCAGGAATCAAAGAGGCAGAGGATACAATAGAGGAAGTTATGGCTACTCAAGAGGAAGGTTCAACAACTACCATGGCAACTACAACAACTACAATCATTCAAACTATCAAGGAGGCTACAAAGGAAGGAGAGACTACAATAACTACACAGAAGACTCAAACAAAGAGGATTCATTATTGATCATGAACATGGCTATGCCACAAGGTAAATCTGATGAGCATGTTTTCTACATAGATTCAGGTTGTTCAAATCATGTGGCAAGAAATGTGGCACTCCTATCAGATTTAGAAGATCCAAGGAATAAGCATGAGGTACAAACAGGAGATGATACAAAACATCCTGTGGAGAAAATAGGCAATGTCAAAGTACCTGATGGAAACATCAACCTACTCAGTAAGGTACTCTATGTCCCTACCATTACAAAGAATTTGATAAGTGTTGGGCAGATAGTAGAGAAAGGGTTGCAAGTCAGGTTCACAAAAGCAGGAGCATTTGTTGAAGATCCAAGTCAAGGATTCAGAAGAATTGCAAAAGGTGAAAAGACAGGTAGATTGTTCACATTTGAATTACAGGACACTAGAAACATTGCTCTCTTTAATTATGGTAGTCAGACACTCACAGAATTGGAAGTATGGCACAAAAGGTTAGCACATATTGGTGAAAGGTCATTAAAGCAAATCTGCAGGGACCAAAGTGTACTTGGACTTCCTAATTTGTCAAAACAACATATGATTTATAAGTGTAGTGCATGTCAATTTGGAAAGTCTCACAGGTTACCATTCATGAAGAAAGGTTATATGCATGGAGATCTCTTGGAGTTGGTTCATACAGATGTATGGGGACCTAGCAAGGAAGCTTCAATATCTGGATCAAGGTATTATGTCTCCTTTATTGATGATTGCAGCAGATGGACTATCCTATTCTTTATGAAACACAAAGATGAAGTTTTTTCATGTTTCAAAAGATATTTGGCTCTTGTGGAGAATCAAACAGGTAAATCACTAAAAAGGCTAAGGTCAGATGGAGGGGGAGAATACTTCTCCCATGATTTTGATTCTTTTCTTCAAGAAAGAGGAATCAAAAGAGAGGTAACTACAAGGTACACTCCTGAGCAAAATGGAGTGGCAGAAAGGAGGAATAGGACAATTGTTGAAGCTGCAAGGTCTATGTTAAATGAAAAGCATTTACCTAATTATTTATGGACTGAGGCTGTATCTACAGCCACTTACTTGATTAACAGG
Source organism: Ceratopteris richardii (assembly GCA_020310875.1). Taxonomy (NCBI): domain Eukaryota; kingdom Viridiplantae; phylum Streptophyta; class Polypodiopsida; order Polypodiales; family Pteridaceae; genus Ceratopteris; species Ceratopteris richardii. The sequence goes on from CM035422.1 coordinate 157,152,673, forward strand.
TTGCCTTCAAAATCCCTTGATGGGATGACTCCATATGAGGCTTGGAATGGAAGAAGACCAAGCTTAGATCATTGTAAAATTTTTGGATGTATTGCTTTTGCTCATGTTCCTTCACAGGTTAGAGGCAAGATGGATCCAAAGGCAGAAAGGTGTGTATTTATTGGATATGACAACAATCAAAAGGGCTACAGGTTATACAACCCTACCAACAAAGGATTCTTGGTAAGTAGAGATGTAGTTTTTGATGAGAACAATTCATGGTATGAAGATTCATGCAGGAAGGTCAATTTACCATATAATCTTGAAGAAGATTTTCCAAAGCTTGGTAGAGAACAACCGAAGATTGAAGAACAAGACACCTCAGAGGATGATGAAGAATCTCATATGGAAAAGATCAAAGCATGGAAGTCTAAAGGTAAAGCAAAATTGCAGGAACTTGGACATGAGGCAGAATCATCACATCATGGCCTAAGAAGATCTATGAGGGAAAAGAAAAAACCAGAAACGTATGGGTTTGACACCTCATTAGTAACTAAACATTCTATCTACATAGCACAGGACATAAACCAAGAGGAGCCATCATCATTCAAAGAGGCCAAAGCAAAAACAGAATGGAAGCATGCAATGAAGGAAGAGATTGAAGCACTTGAGGAAAACAACACTTGGGATTTGGTGCCCAAGACTTCATCCATGAAGGTAATAGGCTCAAGATGGGTCTATAAACTCAAGAAGAATTCTGATGGTTCAATTAACAGGTATAAGGCAAAGCTTGTAGCAAAAGGCTTTGCACAAACTCAGGGAATTGATTATGAGGAGACTTTCTCTCATGTGGCAAAGATGCCTACTATTAGGGTTTTGCTTAGTATTGCCTCTTCCAAGAATTGGAAGATACTTCAACTAGATGTAAAGAATGCATTCTTGAATGGTTGGATAATAGAAGAGGTATATATGGCACAACCACTTGGTTTTGAGAACCAAGTTTATCCTGATTATGTGTGTAAACTTAACAAAGCATTGTATGGTCTCAAGCAAGCTCCAAGAGCTTGGAATTTCAGGCTTGTTTGATTCTTGCAGGACAAAGGCTTTCAACCAAGCAAGGCAGATCCTTCACTTTTTATTAAAAAGAGTAATTCCGAGGTCATCTACCTATGTGTATATGTAGATGATATTATATTGACAGGAAATGATGCAGATGGTATGAAGAAGATCAAAGATCAGATGAGAGAAGAGTTCAAGATAAGTGATTTGAGTTCACTTACCTACTTCCTAGGTTTGGAAGTTGTCTACAAAGATCATGGTTTGTTTCTCACTCAAAGAAAGTACATTAAGGACATGTTGGCAAAATTCAAGATGCAAGATTGTAAGATTGCAGGTAATCCAATGGAGGTCAATCACAAATTGAGCTCACATGAAGGTGAACTCATAGAGGACATCACATCATATCAAAGTCTAGTGGGTAGTCTCAACTATGCCACATTGACAAGAGTAGATATATGTTACAATGTGAGTGTGCTAAGTCAATTTATGCACACACCAAGGAAACCACATATGGATGCTGCCAAAAGGATTCTCAAGTATCTCAAAGGAACCATAAATGAAGGACTTTATTATCCTTATGTATCTGATTTAGGTTTGAAGCTATTTTCTGATGCAGATTGGGCTGGCTCCAAGGAAGATAGAAGGAGCACTTCAGGTTATCTTACCTTTGCAGGTTCAAAGCTTATTTCATGGTCATCCAAGAAGCAACCCACAGTTGCTCTCTCTTCTACTGAAGCTGATCTTACATGCACACTGCAATGGATCTCTACATGGACATGCACACTCCAGATCTTACAACTCTCATGGGTCAACTATTCACACATGAAGCAAAGCTTACCAAGAGTGGAGATACTACCAAAAGTAACAACTCTTCTGCCCTATACACTGATAAGAAATCTAAGGATAAAGGCAAGAGTAAGAAGGTGGAAGATGAATGCTCTACCTCCCAAGCCAACTATGCAGGGAGAGGTAGATCTTCAAGAGGTAGGGGAAGAGGAGGTAAGCAAGGTAGGGGGAGACACTATAACTCATCACCATGTAACATTTGTGGTTTATCAAATCACACCACAGATGAGTGTTACAGGAATTACAAAAATCAGAGAGGAAGAGGCTACCAAAGAGGTGGATACTCTCAGTCTAGAGGAAGGTTCAACCATCACCAAGGCCACAACAACAATTATAACAACAACTACAACAACAATTACAATGGCAACTACCAAGGAGGATTCAGAAATAGAAAGGACTACAACAACTACACAGAGGAGCAGGATGACTCTCTCTTGATCATGAACATGACTTCAAAGTCAGGTACAAATGATGATCACTTATTTTATATTGATTCAGGGTGTTCAAATCATGTGGCTGGTAATGTGGCACTACTCTCTGATCTTGAGGAACCAAAAGGTAAACACCAAGTCCAAACAGGTGATGATACAAAATATTCTGTAGTTAAAGTTGGAAATGTGAAGACTTGTGATGGTAATCAGAATTTGTTAAGTAGGGTACTCTATGTCAAGAGTAGGTCTCTTACCCCACCATGCTTCATAAGGTGTTGTTCCATCCAAAGCTTTACAAGGTAACCTATTCACAAGGTATGTTGCAGTGTTGATAGCTTTTTCCCATAAGTAATTTGGACAATTCTTTTCTTTCATCATTGCTCTTGCAAACTCTACAAGAGTTCTATTTCTTCTTTCTGCAATTACATTTTGTTGAGGAGAGTACCTGCAAGTTACTTCTCTTTTTATACCTACATTCCACATATAATCATCAGACTCTTTAGAGAAATACTCTCCCCCTCCATTTGATCTCAACCTCTTGAGCTCTCCTGCAATCCTTTTTGCATAAGCATAATAATGCTTGAATGTCTTGAACACCTCTGATTTGTCCTTGATTACATATAAAGTAATCCATCTGGTTGCATCATCAACAAACAACACATAATATCTGGATCCATTTATGTTATAGTCCCTTACAGGACCCCACACATCTGTATGAACCAATTTAAGAATATTTGAATACTTGTGCCCTGATTTATTGTATGAGCTTTTGTGTGCTTTACCTAATTGACAAGCTTCACACTTGTACACCATGTGCTGACCTTCAACATTTGGCAATCCAAGCACCACATCATTCTTTGACATTTCTTTTATGGCTCTCTCATTGAAATGACCTAGCCTTTTATGCCATAGGTCTAACTCAGACATCTTTTGACTTTCATAAGTAAAAAATAATGCATGTCCCACATTACCTTGGACCTTGAGAGTAAACACCCTTCCTTCCTTTTTACGTGCAATGATATTTCTATATCCTTGATTTGGATCTTGCACATAAACACCATCATTTGTGAATCTGACTTCATATCCCTTCTCCACAATTTGTCCTACACTTATCAAGTTTTTTGGAATAGTAGGAATATAAAGTACCTTGCTCAAGAGTGTACTTCCATTCTTTGTCTTCATTGATCCAATGCTCTCCACTTTATGCTTGGTGTTATCACTTGTTTGAACTGTATGTCCATTCACCTTTGCTTCCATATCAGTCATCAATGATATATTGCCACTCAAATGATTGCTACATCTTGAGTCAATGTAGAACACCCTTTGGTTTTCTCTTACTGCTTCATGTGTTGCATTCAAGATGAGAGTCATGTCATCTTTTTTATCTGATGCATAATTATAGTAATTGTTGTTGTAGGACTGAGATTGAAAACTTCTTCCACCTCCTCTAGCATATAATGTGCTACCACCTCTTCCTCTGAAGTTGCCTCTTTGGTTTCTACCTCCTCTACCTCTTTGATTGAAGCTCTGATTATTACTTCCACCATTTTGATTGTTATACCAACAATCATTTGCCAAATGATTGGTTCTGCCACAAATCCAACAAGCTTTAGTATTGTCTTTGTTCTTACCTCCTCTTCCTTTACCTCTGAAATTCATCTTTCCTTTTGTAAAGTTAGCTTGATTTGAAGTTCCTTCATCATCAGTTGACTGGTTTCCTTTGCCATTCTTTTTCTTGTCCTTGGCATTAGGAAAAAAAGTGAACCCTGCATGGGCCTTGTAAGGATTCCTAATTTTTAGGGATTAAGCTTAATCTTGTACTTTGTTAAGGGGACAAAGTGCATTTAATAGAGCACTTTTTGGTAGGCTGAAGTAGGCTTTTTTTTAGGCTGAGCTAGGACCTTCTCTCTCTTATACACATAGAGAGAGAGAGAAAAAAACCACTTTCCACCTCATCAAATCCGTCCATCTTTATGAATAAAAAAATGACTTTTCTGAAAAAGTTTCTTTTTCAGCTATTCTTTATTCAAAATGGCCCATACTTTTATGTATATATCAGAACTTAATTTTTTTAGTCTTATTTTTATAAAAAATACTTAAAAACATACTTTTCAAAATCCCTCCAAAATTTAAGTGCCACACCATTAAACTCGTAACTTTGGTTGCCCCAAAATATGATTTTTTGAAAAAAAGATCATTTTCCCTCTAACATACTGAAAAAAGTCATTTTGACCTATCCACATACCAAAACACACTTTTTTTCTTGCACACAGCTACTGTACTAGCCATTCCAGCCATCTCTATGCTTCTTCCCATTCGGTGCTGCAGTTTTGGAACATCATGGTGCTCACATGTATTACGAACATGACACCAGCACCAGCGCGTGCTCCTCACTCAAAGAGTGTACATGTTCGTGTTCCTACACAATTTGCACCAACAACTAGAGGTAGCAATGACATAGATTCTCAAAATGCACGACGTGCAGCTGCAGAGAAGAATATTGCTCTTTGGGTCCATGGTGCTTTGTATCCCTTGGATCCAATGGCTAATGTTCATCCTAGATTCCATACTATCTCCACATTTCTACAATTCCTTGGTTGCAGTGAAGATGGACTACTAGGCTATTGCAAGCGATTGTCTAACCATTCTACATCTATAGCAAATTATTGGATGCAACAATGTCATCACAACCATTTCAAGATACACAATTTAGAGAGTGCTATACACACTTTAGAAAGTGCTATCAAATCTTTGGATGAGCACAATAATAGACTCCAACAAGATGTGGAAGAAAAGGAGAGCACACTTACAAAGTTAAAAGCCAATCTTACACAACTAAAAGAGACTCCACTTGGGATGAGATATAGGAAACGACCATTATCATCCTTTCAAGCTCTTTCAACTCCTGGTGGAGCACCGACGTGTTTACGCATTTAGGTATGTATTTCCTTTGTTTATTCATGTTAAAAGACTTTTAGATTGAGATTCTTATTGTGCAGGTCATTTGTTGAAGATGCGAGTGTTTCCTCAACAATGGAGGATCAATTGAAGTTTTTGAATTCTTGTCTTAGCAACAAACATGTGCTTATGATTTTGAATTCACCAATAGGAATCACATCAAAACCCAAGTGATTAAAGATTTTGTAGGCACCTTAGAAGATATTATTAGTCCTAGTGAGGTACAGATGGTATGTGATGAAGCAGGTGTTAGTACTAGAGCGTACACTGCATTGTACAATCTTTTGAAGCAGGCTCTACAAAACAAAGGTATTTTCCAGAGCATTTTTCCATGCCCTTACAAGGTATCTCTGAAGAAGAAGATGACCAATGAGGATGTAGCCAATACTCTTGGCAATTACCTACATATAGAAGATGTTATGCCTGCATCCATTTATCATTCATCTACATCAAAGAAAGAGTTGAAAAACACATCTAGAAAGGGATTCATCTACACAAAGTACAACAACATATTTGTCAATTTGGAGAGGCTTCAAAAGGAAATGGTTAAATTTTACAAATCCACACTTCAAGGTATATCCATTGTTTTGATAATGACATTCATAGTATTTTTAATAATATAATGTTTGTTATTTGAGGTAGATTGTGGTTCCAAACTCAAGTTTGTATTGAAGCTAGACGAATGTCAAATCATAAAGGGATGCCGTATGGAGAGACTTAGTGTGAAACTCATGAACAAAGCTATGGCCCATGCTATTATTGATGATAGTGAAGAATCTACCCATCACTTTACATATAGTGTCCAATCTGAGAAAGATATATGGTGGTTAGGTGCTATTGAAGTACCTAAAGAATCCAATGATGTTCTTACATGGATTTTCAGTAGGACCCCATGGATCACAGAGGTGATAACTTCTCAAATTCATGGTGCCAAAATCACTGTAGAAAGCCTTGGTGATTTTGAAGTAGAGTGGCACTTAGGTGGAGACTTAAAGACTATCAAATGCATGTTAGGGTGCAAACAAGGTGCATCTACTCTCTATCATTGTTCATATTGCACACGAGGTTATAAGCGAACAAAGAGAAAACAAAACAACATAGATGATTTAGTTGATGACACAGATGCAACTCCATCTGCTGAATGGGATATACCTTTAATGAGGTGTCCCATGTTAGGTACACCTAATCGTGACATGTCAGATAAGGATTGGAATCCCATTATTCCATTCCCTTTAGTCAATGTCCACTTTTGCATCTTGCATGCCTTCATGAGAATTTTTTATAGCTATTCAAGCTATAAAGAAATTGGAGGAACTTCTTAATTCAATTGGTTGTCATGGTGGAAATGTAATCCTAGTTGTTAAGAAAGTTGGAGAATCTCAAGATAGCTTGCAACAAGTGTCAATGACAGGGAATAAAGCAAGACATTTTTTAGAAGAGGTACTAGCACTCAAAATAATGAACGTTATGAGCTGTGGAAAGACCTATGCATGATCACAACAGACAATGACTCTCAAGTTGATCTTTGTAATAAGAGAAAGAAATTTTGGTCGAGCTTTGATAAGTTGGTAGGCTTAATGGGTCTGACTAGGTCTAGTGCTATTCAACGTCAAATGTTTCAAGAAACATTAGTGGAGTTCACCAAGTGTTTCATTCAATCTTGGGGAGAGAGCAATATAACACACTACATTGTAAGTGTACTCTTCTTCTACAAGTGTTCATTGCACTTACCTTTTTCCAATGTACTTAACAATTTTTAGCATATTTTGTTTGCACATGGAGCTTTTTTCATGCATCGATATGGGTCATTAGAGATTTTCAGTACCCAAGGAATGGAAAAGTCACACTACAAAGCGAGGGGTGTCTACTTCAAAAACACCCGACATGGTGGTGGCCCAATGCAATCAAACTACATGGAGGAGATGTTTAATTGGTTTTACCACACTACATTCTCGAGAAAGTTTTTTGTGGAACGACTTAGGGATTCAAAATTGGCAAAACTTGCAAGAACGATGCAACACAACATTGCTAGTGAGAAATGGAAGTCATCGTTAGGTCCTCTTCATCATGCTCAGTGGTGTGCAAGGAGACAACGAGAAGCCTCAGCTTGGAAGTAAAGTGAATTCGTTATTTCCCATTATGTGGTAATACCTATGATTATTGTAATCTTGGTTTCAATGTGTTATTATCAATATATAATATTTTTTATGGTTTTAAACAAGTTTTGTCCATTCTAGTGTGAACAAACATTTTTTTTAAAAACTCTATAAATAGAGAGAACACTCTTCATTTCACACTTTTTGCAACTCAAGAGAATGGCACGCACCAAGCAAACTGCAAGGAAAGATCGCGTCTTCTTTCCTAGCCCTCATCTAGGGACACAACGCCCACCATGGTTGCAACCCCCCCAAAGACCTCGAAGTGGTTCCCAGATCACATCTGTGCCTGTGTCACACGATGGCACACCACCTGGGAGCAATTCAGTGCGAGAAAATGAAGTGTCCAATAGACAAGAGTATTTCACTCTAGGACGATCAGAGTCCATTTCAGATGATGAGCCACCAACAAGGATACCCATCAAGTCAAGACCCAAACAGAAGTTGATCAGAAGGAGTGTACCAGAGAGCGAAGAAGAGTCATCCCCGAACGAGGAAAGCAGCAATCAACCACCATGGAATGATATTTACGAGCCATAGGGTGACACATGGAGGTAAGACACTTCCACAAGGACAAGGGCAAATACCAACAGAGGAGGAAAGAGAGCAAAGTCAACAACCACATCAACAACAAAATGTGCAAGATGAAGCTGGTCCCTCACATCGTGTACATCGGAGAAAAAAAAACTATCAACCATGATGTCGACCTCAACGCCAGCCAAACATACCTCCCAACACAAGAGCTCCACAAAGACAAAGGAAGCACTGCAGGGCTTTTGTAGAGATACGACACTACCAAAAGTCCGTTGAACTACTCATACCACGAAGAGCTTTTGCAAGGGTAGTGAAAGAGGAACTACAAAGCTACCAAGCAGGTCTATGAATACAAGGGATAGCACTTGAAGCACTTCAAGAGGCAGCTGAGGCCTACCTCATCTCCATGCTTGAGGACTCCTAACCTCTGTGCTATCCATGCCAAGAGAGTAACCATACAACCGAAGGACATTCAGCTAGCAAGAAGAATTAGAGGAAATAACCCATGATGTGTATATTATACCCTATGATAGGCCTACTTTGCGATGTAATACAATGGATAATAGAAAATTTTGTTTTAACCTATATTCTTTGTCTCTTTTTTTTTCTCTCACTCTCTCTCTCTTTCAGTCAGTTATATATGGATTCAGTTAAACATGCATGCACTTGCCTATTGTTTTGTGACTAGATATGTTCCTTTTCTACCTATTGATGTCCCACATGTCCTTTTCATACCAAAAAACCCCAGCCACAGAAATGCGGGATTCAGCCCTGTGAAATTTTTGTAGGGCTGAATCCCACATATCTGTGGCTGGGGATTTTTTTGCATTATTTGGTCTTGTGTAAGCATAAAAGGTATGGTAGAGATGTAATGGTCTAGTAATTAAGAGGTTATAAACTACAGGTAATCATTGTATGCATAAAAGGTATGGATGAGATCTTTCATCTAGTTAAAGCTGAGGTTATACCCTACTGGTAATCTTTGGTCTTGATTCTACCAAAACCAAGTGAAAATCTAGAATTACATACTTTATTATGTTTTGTAGCACCTAAAAACACCAGATAAGGCCAAAAAAGCCCTAGCCACAGAAACGCGGGAAATAGCCCTGCAAAATTTTTGCAAGGCTATTTCCCGCGTTTCTGTGGCTGGGGTTTTTTTGGCCTTTTTTATGCATATAATTATACAAAGGAACAAAGGAAAATACAAAGACTTCAAATTAGATACAATTTGTGGAGAGAAGATAAGCTCAAATTTTTAGCACATTCATATACAGGACTAGACAAATGATGAAAAAAAAAGTTTGTATTATCAATAAATTACATCATTTCTCAGCTGCCTTCAATTTCTCTACAACTTTCTTTCTCCTTTGTAGAGATTGAGGAAGCTGGTAAGTCAATACAGATCTTGATATTACATGGCGGTCTTGCATTCCAAGACCCATGGCGATACCTATTTGCCCTAATACTTTTCCTCTAAAATTAAGTCCTAATGTAGTTACAACTAAGGATTTCCTAACCAAAATGACACAATTAGTGCCTTGGGTAATTGTACATAAACACAAAATCTTGCTAAGGGCCTTCAAGCACCAAGTCATGAAGTGCCCATCCGGACTGTAGTCTTTGTGTATGATAACAAAATCATCCTTTGGCAACTTTCCGATGTAGTTTGCCAAGGATGCACCACTCCTGCGAGAAGCTCGATCCCCACCAGATCTTGCTGCGGACTTGTCGAGCTCAATTGCTTCCTGTTAAGAAAAAATGAGAATTCAAGCTCTTACAATGTTAACTTAAATTATCCATTTATTTAATTCAATTACCACTTACATCATGAAGCTTGTCTTCTTCCTCCCCTCTTCCAGGGGCATCAAGATCAATGCTAGAGTGGTCCATGCCACTCTGTTCTGCTACAGGGGATGTAGGAATTTTTTGCTTCATTATCCTCTTCTGTGCTGCACTGAACTCCTCCTCCGTAGTAGAATTGTTGTATATCAGCACACACCGTTGCTATGGTGTCTGCCACAGAATCCCCAAGTGGGATTGACTTCTTTTCAAGTATGTCAGATGTGTTGTCAAATGGAACATCTGACATTGTGGAGAAAATACTCAAACATTCATCTAGACGTAGGCCGAATGCCTTTTCAATGTCATGAAGTAAAATAAATTCCTCTCCATCCACAACGATGCTGGAGAGATATTCAATTTCCACCTCTGGTAATGTGGGCTCAGAGGGGTTGAGATTTGAAGGGGGGGCCTCCTCCATGCTTGATTGCGCACGTAGTTTATCCTCAACACCACCACGAAATTCTTGGTGGATTGTAATGCTTTCTTTGGCAGAATTTATGGCCTCTGGTTGAGGCTCATTCTTCTCCTTAACAAAACCCCCAGTGACAAGGTTGGGGAGCTCAACAGATGTAGCTTCGGGCTCCTCATTAATGATAAAATATGTTGTTTTGTACCCATCCTCTTCTTTTTGTTAAGTTTTTTTACTAATGGCACAGAGTCATCTAGTAAGTGCCCTGCAGTTTCAGTAATTGCCATGAAGCACTTAAGGCGCTTCATGAAGGCTTCATCGCCTCTGTGTATGTAGAGTAGAAGGTCACATGGGACCCATTTACCCTCATAAGGCGGTATTTCTATAGAGAAACGCAAAATGTAGTACTCAAGGAACTCTATGATTTCCTTGAGCACATCAGAGTTCAGTTGAATTGTTTTGTCTAGATCAGGGACTCTAGACAGTAGGTCATACAAGTGGTTTTGACCTTTGAGCTTAGTTGATTCCAAGAACTCATTGAAGAGTTCACGTGGACGTTTGGGTTGTAGGGTACTGGAGGATGCGGCAGCCATTGCATGTGATGCTAGCTTGTGTGCATGCTCTGCAAGTGATTGTAGCTCTTCTTGGTTGCAAAAGTGAGAAATGAGAGAATAAGTGTTGCTTTTATAGTAGTTTCAAAATTTTAAAGTGAGTGGGACCCATTTTAAAACTAAAGCTGATACCTTCAAATAAAACAATCATGCACAGAACTCTCAGAAAAAAAACTTTTTCTCATAAAAAAGATTGAACAGAATCATTAACTAGAATAAGATACACCACAACACAATAGAAAAAATAAATTCTCAGAACTTTAAAATTATAATAAATTGCCATTGGAAAAACCAAAGATTTGGCAAATTGTACATCATATTGAGATCAAAAAATTTTACATGCTACATGTCTTGCATATTAAATACATTGTTGCAGACGAAGGATTATAAATGGAACATAGGTTGTGTATACACTGTAGCACTCAAATAGTTCTTGAGCTATGACAATGAAAGTTGAGTTCCATCCACACTCCATTCAAGAAGGACTTTAATTTTATCCTCCAACCTCTTACCAATCTGCAGACAAATAGAAAACTTCAAATGAACATATTTGAGTGTAAGAATTTGTATAAACAAAAGAAAAAATACCATATGCTACTTACCTTATGCCCTTGTATTCTGAACTTTGATTGATCCAAATCCTCAAATCCCATGATTACTAGATGTTCTCTCACATTGGCAAGAGTCCAATGATGATTTACTGAAATAACTTCCATTTCGTTGTTGGGTAGATTTATCTTAATTTCAAATGAAATTAAAAAACCCTCAGAACTTTGTAATGGTATCCATTCACCAAGTTTACACATCCAACGATCATAATAGAATCTAATGTACAATGAAGTACGATGTTTCAAGTATCGAAATCCTATGCATGTTGCACCCATTTTACAAATGTATCTATCCCCTTTGGTGCATCCTTCTACAAGTCCCCAATTTTCACCTAGCAAACCCTCTACCTGCTCATACGTGATATCTTTTAACATGAACATTGTTGAAGTCTCTAGAATTATGAATATCTGAAATAAATGTACAAAACAATGAACAGGAACACACCAATGTAATCCTATAGATCTTGAAACTCTTGTAAATTTCAAAGAGTTGTGTATGTCCATCACCATCTTATGCTTCAAAGATGTTAATGTCCATACATCAGGTTGCGGCCACTCGAGCTTTAAGAGAGAATCTACCTTAATCATCTCTAACTTGCCAAAATCATTTGATGAAGAGGGTACAACATATGTATGTGTGTAAAAGAAAACTCTCTCACGTAATAGTTGAGCAAGATGGGCTTGTGGAAAGACTATCGACCCAACATCTGCATGCAATGCTTGGAAAGTACCTATTAGACTATGAAGTGGTTGTTCTTCCACCAAGGTAGAAGGAAATATGTCTACAACAAAAAACAACACAACTTAGCTAGGTATATTATGAAATTTGGACAAAAGTCAATGAGTAATACTTACAGTTGATAGGATATCTCATTTTTTTTTTAGTTTTCCAATTTCATGGTTGACATTGTGAACACATGTTGTACAATGGCAACAATTTCACAATTTTTGAGCTTTTTGAAGCCTAATCACTTCCCTTTTCAATGAAGATCCAAGTTTCCATGATCTCTCACACGGTGAGGACCAACACCAGAGGGTTGCATGTACACCCATGCACCTTTGCAAAACTCCTGTCCTAACCAAAATCCTTCTGTAGCCTTGATATTGTGACACTTTATCGCGATAACCTCATCTTTTGGATGTCTATGAGATTTAGGTTTCTCCATTAGAGTTCAGGCTATGGAAGTGACAATAGGAATTCAAAGAAGATGATGCACAGAGAAAGAAATGGAGATGCAGGAGCTTCAATGGTGTGCTAGGGAGAGAAAGTAGTGGAAAGAGATGACTTTTTGGGACCTGGGTATGAAAATGTGAGGTTTTGGAGGGAGAAAGTTGCATTTTGAGTTATTTTTGAAAAAGTCACTTTTTTCACTTCAGTTCATGCACGGATTTTGATTTAGAACCCAAAAATAGCACTTTTGATCCTAAAAAGTGGTTGGGGGACCATTAAATGTTGTTATGATGAGTTTTATAACTTTTTGAAAATTTTGAATTTTTGGGCGCAGGTAAGTTACGAGATTCCTTTCTCTCTCTAGAGGCAAAACCTAAATATAGGGGACTCCTGTCCCTCATCCCCCTTCAGGCTAGTGATTTATAGGCTATAGGTTGTGTCCACCACCCTCCTCTCATTGGTCCATCACTAATCACTCCTTAATCCAAAAGGCCCATGCACGGTTCATTTTTTTCGCTAATGGAGTACATAGCTTGACGTGCACTCCTATCATTGTCTCCCTTAATGTCTTGCTCAAAAAGTTAGCATATGTCCTAGCAATAAATTAAGATCAGGAGTAAAGTGATCTAATGACAATTCTATGGACAATATGAAAGGCTTCCACTTCTCATCTCCTCTCCGACCTATAAGTATTTACCTTACCAACTTATCTTCTTCAATGTCTTCATCTACTGCTCCCAAGCTATCTCCAATATCCTTCATCCTTGCCACATAATCAGAAATTGAGTGTGAACTCTTCTTCTTGAAAGTTGTGAACTCTGCCCATAATGAGGAATTCCTTCACTTGGTTGTGTTTTGGAAATTCTCTTCCAAAGCATTCCATACCTCTGTTGCACTTTCTAATCATCTAATGTGAGGTAGAAGATAATCATTTACAGCCATGTAAATGATGCTTCTAGCTTGAGCATCCTTTTTTATCCAATTCTTCAAACCTGCAAGTTCTTCCCTAGTTGGAACACTAGAATATTCAAACTCAAGCTTTTCTTCTTCTCCTGTAATGAATGCCATCAAATCTTTGCTCATGAGGTGTGCCTCCATCCTCATGGACCAAGCTGGATAGTTCTCCCTATCTAGCTTATCAATCTGGAAGCTTTCTCCCATCTTTGATCTTTTGTGTCTGCAATTACTATGATTTATGATAATAGAGTGTAAATTTGAGATGAAGCTTTAATGTGCTTTGTACTTTTGCAGGTTATCTTCAAGAATCTCGCTTTGTCCACCTTCAATTAGAAGGAGCTTCAATAACTACCACAGTCAGGACTTCCAATGCCTTTACTTCACTTGTATTGCACCTTCAACTCTGATACCGCTGTTGGAGACCTCTTAATATCCAATGGTTTGATCTATATTGATTTATGAACACCTCTATATCAGTTATGGATCAAAATTTACACTAATGTTACCTTCATTTACCAAAACTTTCACTATCACTTCTCTGAGTGAAAAACTTCCTTCTTTAGAAAGTCTGCTTCACAAATTGGCTTCATTACCTGCACATATCTTCAGATTTCTTAAAACTAATGATTCACATATCTTCACACTACCTTTGCACAATCATATCAACAATTATTCCTTCAAAAGAATGATTAAGACTTTAATTTGATCCTTAAGATCAAAAGTATGTCAGAAACTATCTTCTTGAACAAGCGACTTTGACATAGGTAACTTCTAAGGTTGATTTCTCACAACACAGATCCTGTTTTGCTAAATGCTTTTAGCCATAGCTTCCTTATCTTCCAGCTAAGATTTTGAATGTTGACTCATCAAAAAATTTACACTATGCACTGAGATCTAGGCAAAACATTGACACGAAAAAATGCGCAACTTTGAGAGTTCTTCCTGCAGACTTTACATACACATGTTCATCTTGATCATACTCACAACATGAAAGGAATTAGGCCATGAAACTTTGAACATAGCTTCATTAGCTTCTAGATTAGATGTGTACAAAAGATTTCCTGATCCACATTATTAGGCTGAGAGAAATCAGAGAAAGAGTCGACGCTAAAGTCATGAAGATGACTCTCTACACATCTATCTCAATGACACTTGGCTTTTAATGACTCACACTTATTTCTTTACATCATTGACTTATATACATATGTTTCTAGACTTATCCCGCATCTATTACATTATTCATTATCATCCTAAGGATTACCTATACTCATAGTACAAGAATTTTTACATGTAATGCATATATGTATACAAGCTATCATATATGCATACTCACTCTGTAATCATCAATTTGGGATTCTTTTTTCCAACCTATACAGAGATAAAGGAAACTCTAAAGATAAAGGGAAGAGCAAGAAAGTAGAGGATGAAGTTACTACCTCTCAAGCTAATTATGCAGGGAGAGGTAGGAACTCAAGAGGAAGGGGCACACGAGGTAAGCAAGGTAGGGGGAGACCTTTCAAGTCTTCCCCAATATATGTGGAATGTATAATCACACTATTGATGAGTGCTATAGGAACTTCAAGAATCAGAGAGGAAGAGGATATCAAAGAGGTGGCTACTCACAATCAAGAGGTAGATTCAACCATAATCAAGGCTACAACCATGGCTACAACAATAGAGGATACAAATCAAGAAAGGACCTCAACAATTGTGTAGGGGATCAAGAGGATTCCCTTCTCATTATGAATATGACTTCAAAACAAGGTATGAATGATGAGCACCTCTTCTATATTGAGTCAGGATGTTCAAACCATGTAGCAAGCAATGTAGCTCTTCTTTCTGATCTTGAGGAACCCAAGGGAAAGAACCAATTGCAAACAGGTGATGACACCAAGCATTCAGTGGTCAAGGTAGGAAACGTCAAAACTTCTGATGGGAATAAAAATCTATTGAGCAAGGTTCTTTATGTACCTACAATCACTAAGAATCTGATGAGTGTTGGACAGATAGTGGAAAAAGGTTTTCAAGTTAGTTTCAACAAATATGGAGCTTTTGTGGAGGACCCCCAACATGGATTCAAAAGAATTTCCAAGGGAGAAGAAACAGGTAGATTGTTTACATTTGAACTTGAGGACACTAGAAATAGTGCACTTTATAATTACAAGGATCAAACATGTAGTAAGCCTGTGGGCTATCAATATGTGTAGAGTCAAAACTATGATCACTTGGCTCACTTTCTGATAGCATTGGTGTTACTGGGACTCTGGCTCTATTCAGATTTTCTTCTGCAGATGCATATTTCACTAGAATCACATTGGTAGGAGCAGGGGGTTGCTGCGTTAGAACTGGTTGAGGTCTCTACTGCCCTTGATAGGGTGGTTGGTAGGGTTGCTGGGGCCTACCATACTGTTGTGGTGGGTATTGGTTTTGGAATCTGCCCTGTTGTGGATATGCCTAAGGATAATTTTGCCTGAGAGTTTGTTTGTTATAAGGGCAGTCTTGTGCGGTGTGGTTGGTGTACCTTCACTCTATGGTGCAGTACTGGCTACTAGAATTCACTTGTGGTTAAGCCATAATGGGACAGACATTCGCCATATGGTCGCCTCCACAAGTGTAGCATCTTTTCAGCGGGGCAAACCTTGGTATTTGTTTGCTTGAGACTCCTAATTTTTGAGCTACTTTCTCGGCAAGTTCCTCAATAGATGTGGATGGATTTGAATTGAGACTAGTAGAGCTATTTGAATCTCTATAGATTTTTGAAAGCTCTAACTCCTTCCCTAGGTTATCCTCAATGTCTATGCACATGCGTACACACTCCTCTATGGTCCTAGGGTCCTTCAAGTACACATAAGATCTCAACTTGGTACTCAATAATCCATCTAAGAATAAGGCCACTTGTTCGGCTGGATTGGGTAGCTATAGAACCAAACATCTCTCTAGGTATTGCCTAAACCTTCTTCCTATGAGTCTAACGGTCTCTTGAGGTGTTTGCTTGAAGCTGTGAATCAGTGAGGAAGTATTGTGTCGTATGCCACTCTTAGAAATTCTATGATGAAGGCTTCTAGGAGTTGGTCTATGTTCCTGAACTGACCTTGGTGAAGCGGTTGAAACCATGTAAGGGTTGTGTTCTTGAGAGTCGGGCCAAAGGCATTGTACTGTGTGAATAGGTCATCAACTTGCTCAGCTCTCAAGACTTGCCTAAATTTTGCTACATGATCGTATGGGTCTCCTGTGCCATCGAAGCAATTCTTCATCGATTTCACTAGTTGAGTTGGCCTCAAGGTCCTAGTGTGTTCTCTAGGCCTTGACAAGGGAAAATCATCAACATTTCTTTGGTTTCTTAGGTCCTTATGTCTCTCATTTTCCATCCTATCCGTCCATGTTCTTGTTCTTTCTCATCTTGGTGGGTTAGCAAAGCTCACCTCAGGTCTATCTCTACTCTTATCTCTCTAAGTTCCATGAACTTGAGAGGTTCGAGCACCTAGGTGACCATAAGAGACATGGACCATGGTTGGGGAAAAACAAGTTCACCCTTCCAAGTGTAGGCATGTCTCCCATGCTCTGAGACCACAAAGATCCTCTCCGAAGCCTCATCTAAGTAGGTCACTTTGCACGGGATGTCGGGATCTTTGAATTCATAGATGGTGAGTGCTCCCACTTCGTTAGGCTTCTCAGGCTTATACTTCCAAAAAGCCTCATTTGTCTCTCGATTCACAAGTAGATCTATGCTCCTATTGTCCTGGGGAACCCACTCTGAAGTGATTATTCTCGTTAGAACCGACTTGCCTTGAGGGGTTTTTGGCTCTTTCCCTAAGTTCCCTTGCTCTATGTCACCTATTTTACGTTCAGAGATTATGTTGCCAAATTCATCTGCCCTTTCAGGTTGGCAGATGACCACATACATTGTTCCTTCTTTATCTATGTAGGAACCATTTTCAAACTTAACTATAGGGTGTTCCAGTCCAATGGACTGATCCGGGTTTTTAATTTGGACAATAGATCTTCTTAGACCATCCTCGTAGATGCACACCTAAGCAGTTGGTCTAGATATATTCTAGTTGAGTCTTGTAGGGACCTTCGGGTTTTTCTAGGTATGCCACTCTTGTGCTACCTATTGGTCTCTCCATGTTAAAATATACATATTCAAGAGTGTTGAATGGACATTTGGCTTTTCATATAGATATTAATGATAATGATCAGAAAGAATCCCTCTTTAAAGGCCAATAATGTTGATGTGGTCAAGGGAGAAAAATTAAAGAATGATAAATAATTTATGTGTATGAGTATATGACCTGTACCTCCCACCTGATATGCATGTTACACAATGTACAAGGGACTATGCAAGACAAGATCAACTGATCCCCATCAAGTGGCAACATTGGCTAAAGATATCTTGTGGTAGAGATTTTATCAAAGAATTTGTTACACTTTATTGAGTATGAAACTTTTCAAGTATCATGTGTTGAGTGGCTAAGCAATCACAAATAAAGTGATATTGCACCTCAATGTGCTTTTTCTTTGCATGATAAACTAGAATTTCAACCAATGCAATGCACTTTTACTACCATTTTGTAAACAAGGTACATGTTGATGTGTGGTTATGTCACATCCTAATCTAGAAAGTCACAATGCTTCCTTACATGCCTCACTAGTTGCAACATACTCTACTTCTATATTAGAAAAAAATGTGCATTCTTGAAGAGAGACCTCTAAGAAATAGCACCACCTGTGAAGTTAAAAGTGTACCTTGAAGTGGACTTCCTATTGTCTATACAACTAGCATTGTCAAAGTTTGTGTATCCAACAATGGATGCATCAATTATAGCCAATTATAGACACAAATCCTTTGCGCCACTCAGATATCTCAATATCATTTTGACCCCATCCCAATGTTTCTTGCGAGGATTTGATATATATATGCTCACAATTACCACTACAAATTCAATATCTAGTTTGGTAGATTTTTTGCATACATGAGACCACCAACATTAGATTGATAAGGAAGTTTGTTCATGAGTTCCTTCTTCTCATCAAATTTTGACAATCATCCTTTAGTTTCACATATCTAAACAATTTTCTACTCAGTTTTTTTCCACTACATATTGAATTTGTGAAGTACTTTGGTTATGTAGTCATCATGAGACAAGTATATGCATCTCTTCCTCCTATCTGAAATGATCCTCATATCAAGTATATATTTAGCATCTCCCAAATCTTTCATGTCAAAATTCTCAACTCAACTTTGTTTTCAAGTGAGAAGAGTATTTTGAGGATTTCAAAATGATCATCATTGCTTCTAGAATAGCCTTGGAACTTCATCGATGCATCAAAATTTTGATACCATTGGAGATGACTTCTTAAGTCCAAAAAATCTCTTCTTGAGCTTAGGCACTCGTCTCTCTTTGCAAATAATTGCATAACCATTTGTTTGTTTCATATAGATCTCATTTGTAAGATATCCATGCAAGAAAGCAGTCTTTATATCCATTTGGACTAGCTCTAAGTCCTCTTTTTTGCAACATATCCAAGCAACATGCATTATGTATTTATCTTGACCACCAACAAGAAGATTTCCTTAAAACCAAATCATTGTTATTGCTTGAATCCCTTTACAACTAGAAGTGATTTATATTCTGGAGAATCATTATTTGATGTCAATTTCAACTTATGTATCCATTTTTCTTAATTGATAGAATCAAGTTCACTCTTCATGGCACATTCTCATTTGACATGATCATCTATCTACATAGCTTCTTTGTGACAAGAAGGCTCACCAAAATCTATCAACATGAAAATTCCAATCCTAGAAAAACTTTATCAACATCTATCAACATGAAAATTCCAATCCTAGAAAAACTTTATCACATGGATGTGATTTAAATTAAGGTTTTATTGATGGTTGTTGATCATAAGTACTAGTAGACAATTGTTGAGCATTTTCATGAACAACCTTGTTTGTCGTATTCTTATGCATACTAATAAGAGGAATAACATCTTCAAATGTGACTCTTCTCACTTCAACCTCTTTAACGGGTTGTTTATGAATGTTCCTTTCATTTCAAACGACATCACTACTTCTGATCTCTGAACATGTTTTAGGATCCCATACCCGATATCCAAATTATCAATCTTTGCCATATCCAATAGAAATTCACTTCCTATTTTTTTAGTCCAACATTTTTCTCAAGTTCATTGGAACATGCAAATATGCTTCAAAATCAAATATGTGAAGGTGCTCATAATGTGGTGGATGCCCTATCTATAACTTTTGTGCCACTGTCAAGCCTTGGATAGTATAAGGTGAAAGGTTAATCACATGAACTACTTTCAACACTATTTCTTCCCAAAAGCTTTCTAAAAGGTTTGAATGATGCAATATAGAAACCACTCTATTCTTAATAATTATGTTCATCCTTTTAGCTATACTATTTTGTACTAGGGTATAAGGAGTTATAAGCTCTCTATGAATTCCTCTAGACTAGTAAGCCATTCCTTGAAAGTTGGGAATACCTCACCCTTTGATTGGATAGGATATAGCCAAACGTTTTTAGTAGCAAAATCTATGAAAGTGACAAAGTAAAGAGCACCACCTAATGACCTTCTAGTCGTACGACCTCACACATTCATATGAACAAGATCTAATGGCTGAATTGAAGAGTCAACATGTCTTCTATGCACATTCCTAGTTTTTTTTTCATAATGACAATTCTCACAAAATGAAAAAATAGAGAAAAATAACACGAATAAGTAGCCAAAACAAGAAAGGCTTTCATTCCATTATGAGATATGCATGCCAACTTGTCATGCCATATACAACACATAGGTTGTTGAGTGATAAATAACAATTTTTCTTTCCAAGATAGAAACAAAGGGTAAAGTGAGACCATTTTTCTTCCTCTATCAATAATCATATTGCCCTTTGATATGTGAAAGCATTGAGTATAGAAAACCACTTTGTAGCCAAGGTCATCACATAAAAGTGCATGACCATTGAGGCACATGGCATACATTATGCATGGTAAAGTATGAACCATCAGCAAATTGCATATCCATATCCATAATCCTAACAATATCACACTAAAAAGAATCACCAAGCCTCACTCTACCAATAGATTGCTGCAAAACTGGATAATCACTCTCTACATGGATTCAGATGGAAAGAAGCACCAAAATCTAACATCCATGTGTGGGAAAACGATTCAACCATAAGAGCCTCATTAGGTATAGTACTATCAAGTGCCAATACATCATAAACTTTACTTTCACAATTGAGTATCAAATTTCCTTTCTTTAGAGGATTAGCACATGAAGATACTAACGAGCATGTTAGGATATTTTCAACCCTATGTAAAACAAGGGGGCTAATGGGAAGAGAAGATGCATTTCTTATCCTCTTCCCAGTAACATTGGAAGGTCTAGTAGACAAATGCTTTAACCAATTGTTGACGAACATTTTTCTACTTGGAACTTAATGAAGGAGGCCTTCAAAGCACAATTTAAACATGGAAATATAGCAAAAAACATGATTGACGAATTAGATAACTAACCACTATGTACAAGGGAGACATTCCTTGAATTTGTTACTAGAGCCAAAGCACTTATGGCTAAACTTTCAGATCCTCCCCATGGTTTTTTTGTTAAAAACTGGCTTGCTAAACAACTTCTAATATCCACATAGTGCAAGATCAAGGAATTGGTGCTCCGCACAACAATAATTAATGAATTCATTACCGTAGCAACAAGGTTAGAGAGCATATTGGACACCATAATGAAAATAGATCTTCTAGTTGACCATATCCTATGGAACATGAAGACCAAGTAGCACAATTGAGGAAAGAACTTGAGAACTTAAGAAGAAACAAGCCCCACAAAGAAGAAGAAAGTGTAATGACACAAGTAAGGCATGTAATTGAAGCCTTAAAACTACAAAAGTAAGAGGAGACCCAAGCAAGAGAATCGGTGCAACTTTGATAGTAGGTACAAGAACTTCATGGAACTGGCATCAAAAGGAGACTATGGTGCACCATGTGTAGCAAACAGGGCCATGTGGTGAGTGATTGCCCTCTTTTGAGTGTGATTTGCCAGTTATGCAAGAAACTTGTTCATGAATCCCAAGAATGCCACTCAAGAGGAATTCTTGCACAAGCATACTAGGGACAAGGAGGAATCCAACCACCAACAACTGTAATGTGCAGCCAAGTCAAGGTAGCATCCACAACCCACATCCTTGGGGAAATTTTGGAAATGGGCTGAGAAGCCCAATCATTTGTTTTAGGTATAGGGAGTGTGGAAATTATCAAAGCAAGTGTCCTCTACCAAAAAATTCTCCTCCTTGCAAAAATTGCCTAGAAGCTAGAGACCACTACACCATTTTTTGCCCAAAGAACAAAGCACCCACATCAAGGCCTCATATTCAAATGATTTATGTAAGGAAGGAGTTGCAAAAGAAACCATTATTCCATCACCATTTGCTAGGATGCTACATCTAAAAGAAATTGAATCTTTTGTTATGCAAACAAGGAACAAAGGGAAAGCCCCTCAAGAAGAAGCATGCCAAGAGTCACTTGATGAACAAGGAAAAGGAGACACTTGATGACAGGCCTATGCCAAGTGAAGAGAACCAATCAAAAGAAGAGCTTACAAGCACAAGTGAAGTCATTGGACATGCATTCAGTAGTAAACGAAGCTTCAAAAGTCACTCATAGCCTATGCCCCTATGAAATTTGAGGCTTCAAGATTATTTAAATCCATTCAAAAGGATCTTAGTATTTTTTTTATCTATTAAGAATGGATGCAAAATTCAAGTCAGAAGTTTTGTAGATTATTGATGAAGCATCCACATCCACTCTAGTTCCAAAAGCTACTGCTATGAGTGATATTTCAAAGATGAAGCAGAAGATATGGACACATCGATTTATAGGATCCCTATCAAATAAATTCAGCTAGGCAACAAGGAAAACTATCGTCCTATATTAGTGGCCACCTAGTTATGGAATTATTGAAAGATGCTTTCACAGGTAACTTCTTTTAGGAAACTTTATGCAGATATAATTGCATGGAATTACAAGTATTTGGAAGTACCTACAAGTTTTGGGGAACATAGAATTCCACTGATTGAAGGAGCCAAATTAGTAAGGGGAAAAGCTACATATTGAATCCAAAATATGTTGAAGTTCTCTATCTAGAGATCCAAAAAATTGAGGATGTTGGAATTATTATTCCAATGCAGCATTCCAAGTAGCCCTCTCCCATGGTCATTGTGTCCGAAAAGAATACAAACAAAATCAGAATATGTGTGGATTTCACAGCACTTAACAAGATAACAATTCCATATGGGTTCCCTATGCTCTTTGTTGAACATGTTATAGAAGAAGTTGTTGGACATACACTCTATAGCTTCATGGATGGATTTAGTGGGTATAACCAAATATCCATACATCTTGAGGATCGATAAAAGATAGCTTTCATTACACCATGGGAAACATATGTGTATGTTAAGATGCCTTTCAGACTTAGAAATGACCTAGCCACTTTCAATAGAATAGTCAACATTATTTTTGGACCTTTGCTTTTAGAGGCTCTTAGAATTTTCATGGATGATTTTTCATCCTTCTCAAGTACTTGCACTAGTACTCATATGGACTGCTTGGATTGTCATTTGATCCAACTACAACATGCCTTCAATAGATGGAGGGAAACAAGGTTGAAGTTGAATCCTAATAAGCATCCCTTCCTAGTGACAAAAGGTAACATCCTTGGATATGTGGTGTATGCTAAAGGTATGGCCCCTGAACCAAATAAAATCATAGCCATATTAAAGCTACCTAGGCCTAAAACACCAAAAAGAAATTCAAATCTCTTTAGGTCATATTGGTTACCACAAGAGATTCATTAAGGTGTATGTCAACATAGCTAGACTATTGGCTAGGCTCATAGGTAAAGAAGTCCCATTCAATTGGGATAACCAAGAGGAAATGGCTTATCAAAAATTGAGATCTAAGCTAGTGGCACACCAATTCTTGCCACACCCAATTGTTCTAAGGTTTTCCATGTCCATGTAAATACAAGGGCCTATGCAATAGGAGCAGTTCTCACATAGCACAGTGACGAGTATAAGTTGGACAGACCCATTCAGTATGCAAGTTAGATTCTCACTAAAGCATAGAAGAATTATGATGCCATAGAGAGGGGGGCTTGGCAAAGGTATTTGTTATCAAAAAATTCCACCATTACTTTCTAAGGATAAAATTCATCATAATTACTGATCACCAATCACTAAGGTATCTATTAAACAAGCCACAAGCAACAAGAAGAGTATGGAGGTGGCTTCTATTATTTCAAGAATTTATTCAAGTTAAAGCACAAGGATGGTATGATGATATCAAAGATTTTATCAAGATTGATAAGTATCCAAATAAAGATATTCCTTTGCAAAGGAAGAGAATTCTAATAAAGAGCAAGCTTTTATATTTATTGAATTCAAACTATATAGATATGGTAAGGATAATCTACTTAGGAAGTGCATGGAAGAAGAGGAGGCAAGGCACATAATCGAGATGGAACATGAAGGACCACGTGGTGGGAACCTCCTTGGCCATAATATGAGCCATAAAATCCTAGATCCTAGTTTATAGTGGCCAACAATATTCAAAGATGCAAACGAAAGGGCTCAAGCATGTGATGTATGTCAAAGTTGTGGTCCAAAACCCACAAAGTAGAGACAACATCCATTGGTTGTTTCCACATCAGGGCAATCATTTGAGAAGGGGTTAGATTTTATAGGGCCTATCTATCATGTATCCTTTCCAAGAAATGATAAGTATTTGTTGGTTTCCACTGACTATTCAACTAAGTATTTGTTGGTTCCCACTGACTATTGCTTCTCAAGATTGCATAGCCCAAATAGTCTCTGATTTCTTGTACAACAATATTTTTTGC
Organism: Ceratopteris richardii; assembly: GCA_020310875.1. Lineage (NCBI taxonomy): Eukaryota > Viridiplantae > Streptophyta > Polypodiopsida > Polypodiales > Pteridaceae > Ceratopteris > Ceratopteris richardii. Next base: position 157,177,172 of record CM035422.1, read on the forward strand.
AAGTTTGGTTATCCACTTGAAATATGCACTAATCAAGGAATACAATTTGTTAATAAAGTTTCGTATGAAGGTCTTAACAAGTACAAAGTTCTCCATTTTACTTCTTTTGCATCTTATCTAAGGGACAATGGACACGTAGAGTCCACAAATAATGTATTGATAGCTCTGCTAAGTAAGGAATGTATGTTAAAGCCCACTACATGGGGCATTGCTTATCTAGGCACACTATGGGCTTATAGGTTGGAATGTAAAGAAGCCACTTAGCACTCCCCATTTCAATTGTTCTATGGATTAATCCCTATTGAGCCCTTTGATTTTTTACATGGTTCACCCTAGATAGAATCTATGCAAGTAAAAGAGGATCATATGGTCTCTGCTAGAATGTTTGCACTCAACAAATCGGAGGAAATTTGCCTAGATGCATCAAAGTAGTTCGAGAAGACACAAAACAAAAGGAAGGAAGCTCGTGATAGGAATTTATGGACAAACAAATTACATATTGGTATGCTTCTTCTCTTACATAGACCACAATTACACACAAAATTACAAGGCAAGTGGCTTCCTCATTGGGAAGGACTGTACAAAATTAGAGAAATGCTACAATGGGGAGTGGTGTAGTTAGAGAATTTGGTTGGCAAGGAGCACCAACTATTCAATGTCTGAGAACTCAAGCTATATCATCATCAACAAAATTAAAGCTCTTTTGGATCACCTAGCACTTGCAAAATCTGTCTAGGTTGTACATAACTCTTTCCATACTCTTTTTCAATTAGTTTTTTTCACTTTCATCAATCGTTAGGCTTTCCTTTTATATATTTCTAAACTTTTGATGTCGTTTTGTAGCCTAATTCATGTGAATCTTGTTGGAAATTTTTTAGAATTTTTTAGCAATTTTTAGGGATTTTTGCAAAATTGTTTTCTTTTTTTATATGAACTTTTTCTTGTTGAATAAGGTGAGAAAGGGAATTTCTCTGGTGTTTTGAGTTTGATAAGGTTTCTTGAGGTTGTCTCCTATTTTGTAGAATTTTTTGTTGATTTTGTTTGCCATTTTTTGTATTTTTTTGGCATTTTCTTTGTTTGAATTTTTATCTATTTTTAGGATTATTTCAAAAAAATGGTCCCTTCCTTTCTAATAAAACCCAAAAAAAATTCTCCCTACCTTTCTCCCTCTCTCACTACCTCTATATTTTCTCTCTCTAGCACTCTCCCCCTCTCTCTCCTTCTATCTCTCCTCCCCCTCTCTAGTTATCTCTCCTCTCTCTCTCTCTAGCTATCTCCTCCTCCTCTCTCCTCCTCTATCTACCTCTCCATCTCTCTCTCTCTATCCTTCCCTCCTCCATGCCCCTTCCTTTTTATCCCTAAACCACACCTTACCCTCCTTCGAACTGTCTGGCCCATCCTTCCTCGGCTATCTTTATTTCCTATTGCTTCCTCATCACTTTCTTCATCCATTTTCACTGCTTTCTCTAGCACCAATTTTGATGACCCTGGGACTATTTGTTTTGCTTCTCCTATTGGATTGCTCATATATTCTTTTCAAGGTTTTTCCACTCTCGTGTTGTAGTGGAAAATATTTTCTCATGGTTTGGCTCTTCGCTTTGCGAGATGCAAAGCCCATTAGGTGGTGGACAATTCTTAATCTGGTTAAAGTGATGACTTGGAAAAGTGGTGCAAATGTGTTGCACAAGTGGCCAAGGACATGGGTGTATAGGTTGGGCAAAAATAAATTGTTCACAATGGTGAAAGTTAAATGCAGGTTGCAAAAAAGTATGTTTGAAGGGTTTTAAGGCTTTTAGAGTGTTATGGAAGGTTTAGGTGGACCCTCCCTTATGCACATATTTTGGATAAATTAAGTTCAAAAGTGGAAAATGGGAAGTGAATACAATACACAAAATCTTATGTGTGCCCTCCATTTAAATTCTTGTTTTCCATAAAGTCACTACAGGACAAAATAAGGAGTCATTGGTTTTTACATGACAATGTTCTTAGGACAGCAAAGTAAGCATCAAGATAGCCAAGTAGTTGAGAAGTGAAGCAACATACATAAGAGGAATTGACACACCATAAAGGAGCATTTATTCTTGGAGATAGGCTAAGGGAGCGAGAGCATGCATTACGCTTGGAGAGCAAGAAAGATCAAGATACACACACTCAAACAGTAGGCATAGAGGTAAAGTGTGAAAAGAGAGAGACAAAGTGTGCAAAGAAAGTGACAAAGCATGCAAAGAGAGTCCATAGAGAGCAACTAAGAAAGCAAATAAAGGTGACAAAGTACCATTAAGGAGGTGTTGCAAGTCGAGAGTAGATTGACTGCACAAGTAATTGTGATATTTTGTGTACTTATGTTTGTACTTCTTGGCTTAACAAGCCATCCACAGAGAACATTTTGTCTTATTCTAGACAAAGTTATTCTAATCTTTTATGCTAATCAAGACACACTTCCAATGCAATTTGTCTTTCTTCTTGTTCTCCGTTCTTCTCCTACAAACACTCAAGCCCCTTTCAACTCAAGAATCCTCCAAAAACCCCGATCGACTACATGTGCATCATGTAAGACAATAGTTACGAAATATAACACAGGAGCAGTAGCAGAGAAGATAACAGATATAGGAGAATCTCAGCAATTTTCTACTAATAGCAAGTACAAAGATGATGACATTGTCCACCCGTGCGCTCTCAAGGTAGAGCTTCAATGGTGATCTAGACAACTCTAGATAGGGAGATACAAGGTAGAGGTATGCTGGCTCAACTCAATGTCTTAGGTAGTGCAGAAGTCATGTATATATAGGATCATGGGTGGCCTTCCGTGGACAGCTATACATGGGTTGTAGAGCGTGGGTGGCCACCACCCGTGTAATTACCATACACGGCTTAGACCAATTGAACCGACCTAACAAATATAAATGATTTCTGACTCTGAGAGGGAATATTCCATGGAATATTCCCTTTACCGTCGCGTCGGGGGCGCTGCCCCCGGAGCCCCACTAGGGGGCCCACTGGCCCCCTTGGACCCCCCAGCCGGGGCTGCTCATCGCTGCCCCGGACCCCACAATTGGGGACCCTGGTAACTCCCTTTCCTTACAATACCTTACATGGTCCAATATGACCTTCATCCAACATGCAAGTTGGGATTCCCATCAATTGGGTAATGCACGCTTGGCTTCTCCTCATAATGGGGGCCTTACAAAATGTGCATACAATCATGAGAGGTAGACATTGATCATATACTAACACCCCCCCTCAATGTTTACCGATGATAAATCAAGTAGGTCTTGGTCCTATGCCCATCTGTTGAAGATGCCTGTTGAGCTGCTCTCTTCCAAGTGCTTTAGTGAATATGTCAACACAACTTGCCTCTGTTGGGCAATATTCTAGCTCCACAATTTCATCTTCAATTAGCTCATGAATGTAATGGTATTGTACTTCTATGTGCTTGGTGCGAGCATGAAATACTAGGTTCTTTGCAATAGCCATACAACTTTGATTATCACACTTGAGTACAGTGGCCATATTTGATGGAAAGCTTAGATCTGCAAGAATTCTCCTTAACCAGACTACCTCACAAGAAGCAAAACAAGCTGCTTTGTACTCTGCTTCAGTGGAGCGGAGTGCGAGAGTTGGTTGCTTCCTACTTACCCAAGAAAATATTCCTGAACCAAGTGAGAAACAATATCCAAAAACTGATTTTCTAGAATCACAATCTCCAGCCCAATCTGAATCACAATATCTTGAAGTGTATCACCTGTGGTATACAAAATACCAAAATCCAAGGTTCCTGCAATGTACCTTAGAATTTTCATTCCAGCATTCCAATGACTCTCCTTAGGTTTGTTGGAAAACCTGCTTAATACTCCAACAGCATAGCAAATGTCTGGTCTAGTGTTGCACAAAAAAATAAGACTTCCAACGAGCTTCCTATACTTCTTAGCATCTACATCAGGCATGTTATCATCCATAGATAGCTTATGATTTACCTCCATAGGTGTGCTAGTTGGTTTGCAGTCCATCATTCCAAATGCCTTGAGAATTTCTTTGGCATATTTTTGTTGTGAGATGAAAATGCCATCCTTCCTTTGCCATACTTCAATTCCCAGAAAAAAATGGAGAAGACCTAAGTCTGTCATTTCAAACTCAGTTCCCAAGCTGATCCGAGTTTGATTGATGAGTTCCTGATGATCTCCTGTAATGATCAAATCATCTACATATACAATGACAACAACTAGCCTGCTATCCCTTTTCGTTACATACAACTTAGCATCATAAGTACTTCTTTCAACACCCATATTTTTGAAAAAATTATCTGCTTGCTTAAGTCCATACAAAGATTTGTTCAACCTGCAAACTTTATTTTCTGAATTGGGCACCTCAAAACTTGGTGGTTGAGATACATATACCTCCTCCTTGAGGTGACCATTCAAAAATGCAGATTTGACATCCATCTGGAAAATAGGCCAGGCCTTTTGTGCAGCTACTGCAAGTACCATCCGAATAGTTGTCATGTGTGTTGTTGGCGCAAAAGTTTCTTGAACATCAAATCATTGGATCTGTGAAAAACCATGTGCAACTAATCTTGCCTTATACTTTTCTAATGTTCCATTTGCTTTATACTTAGCTTTCCAAATCCATTTAGTACCTATTACCTTCTTCTTTGGTGGCAAGTCGACTAGATCCCATGTATCATTTTTTAGTATACTATCATACTCCGACTTCATTGCCGCTCTCCAACCTGGATCATCAAGGGATTCTTCAATGGTGGTAGGTTCCTTTATCGAGCCCATGATATCTGCCATTAGAGCCATGTTAACAATGTGTTATGAGGCTCTTCTTTGCTCCTCTATTCTCTTTGATCTTCATAATCCATCTGATGATGATTCTAGTACATCAACATGTGGATTGTGATCATCAAAGAGCTGTCATGCCCACTTCGGTAGTGGCTTACGTTGTGCAGCTACAACTGGTTGGCTTTTTATTGAGGAAATTTCTCCATCAGATGTTTCCTCCTCCTCAACTTTAACTTATCTTTTGATAGGCACAAGATGAGATATTTCTCCATTTGATGAGATAGTAGATTTACCTTTATTTTCTACTAAGTGTGGTCCTTCATCAAACACCACATCTCGGTTGAAAAAAATCTTCCTTGCCTCAGGATCCCACAACCTGTATGCTTTAGACTCTTCACTATATCCTAGGAAGACACACTTTTTGCTTTTTGAATCCAACTTTGATCTTGTTGAATCAAGAATATGTGCATAACAGAAACAACAAAAAATTTTGAAATGCAAAACTGAAGGCTTTTTACCAAAATATGCTTCTTGATGAGTCATCCCCTTTAGTGCTTTTGTGTAGCTTTGATTGAGGATGTAGACTGCTCTATTGACTGCTTCTACCTAGAATGAATCAGGCATGTCTTGAACCTTTAACATACATCGAGCCATTTCAACTATTGTTCTGTTCCTGCGCTCAACAATGCCATTTTGTTGAGGTGTATGAGCTGTGGTAAGTTGCCTTTTCACACCATGCTCCTTACAATAATTGTTGAATTCTATTGACAAGAATTCACCTCCTCTATCTGTTCTAAATTTGTTCAGTTTCCTTCCTGATTCATTTTCTACATACTTATGCCACGTTTTAAATTTTTCAAAAGCATCAGCCTTCTCTCGAATGAAATAAACCCATATCTTTCTACTATAATCTTCCACTAACAGCAAAAAGTAGAAAGATCCTCCTAAAGCAGTTGTAGACATTTTACCGCAGAGATCAGCATGTACCAACTCTAGAGGAGCTTGATATCGATTGCTAGTCTCTCTTGGAAATGTGTTTCATTGTTGCTTGCCCATCATACAAGCTTCACAAGGTTCCTGCAACTCTGAAAATGCAGGCAAATGAGCAATTATCCCTATTCTTTGCATCTCCTTCAAAACTAAAAATCTGAGATGCCCACCAAATCGTTGGTGCCATAACCTGCTTACATCATTATCTTCTATAGCAGTTAAAGCACTTAACTCATACAAGTTATCCCATCATATGCCTTTACCTACAACATTACCTGATGAATCCATGATTTCTACACCACTCTTATTAAAGTGAACTTCGAGTCCACGATCTGTTATTGCAGAAACTGACAACAAATTTCTTTTGAGTGTAGGTACATAGAGAACATCGGATAACTTTTTCTCAACACTTGGAGAAGTGATAAAAGAGATGCTTCCAGTTCCTTCGACTGGACACTTGGAGTCATTTCCCACCACTACATTGATGGATTCCCACAGAGGCACTAGGGAACTATACCAATCCTTTTTACTGGTCATATGGCGAGAAGCTCCACTATCTAAAATCCATGGTTCATCAACACGAGCTTGAGCAGATGAACATACCTCTTCAATAGCTACCCAAAGTTCCAGCTCTGTGTTGTTTGCAAACTCTTTGTTCTTCCACGATGATTTTACAGTCCCATTCCGTTCATCAGCTTGCTTCTTTCTGCAATCCTTGATGGCATGACCTTTCTTTTCACAATAGAAGCAACTTCCTGTGAACTTTTTCTTCTTTGGCTTCTTCTTTGATACATCAGAAGAGCCTTTACCTTTTGCATTTGTTGAAAATGCAGCATCACTTGTACTTTGTCGATTCCTCAACCGCATCTCTTCTTCTAAAAGCATAGCACAAAACTCTTCAAATGTGAGGGGAGTTGGTCTTACCTAAGTGTTAAGGGTTGTTACTAATCCATCATACTTTGTTGGAAGAACACGTACACATCTTCCAGCCAGCTCTTCTGGTGTTATAACAACACCAACTATAGCCAATTAGTCTTGAAGATGTTTTATCCGTTTGATAAAATCTTCAACATTTTCAGAATCAGAATGCTTTTCATTTGCCAACTGATTTTCTAAATTATGTATCCTAGTGTGGTTCTTGGTCTCATATTGTTGAGCCAATATGCCCCAAGCCTCATGTGCTTTATTAATATTTTGAACTAAAGTAAGCACAGAATCACTTACACTAGTGACAATTGCACATAATGCATCAGCATTCCGCCTCTTCCATAGATCTGGCTGAATCATCAATCTTGAATTAGTTGGATCTTCAACTGGTATAGGCTGTAGATCCAATCCCATCAGTCCCATGATAGTGTCAAGTAATTCATAGGAGTCCAAAATTGCAGAAATTTTGAACTTCCAGAGTGTATAGTTGAATCCATCCAGCTTCCCTTCAGTGAATGCAGGTGGACGAATTCGAATAGGTGCAGCATTAACATTAGTTGAAGCACCAAGACCAGTGTTTGACGATGAAGCCATCATGTAATCACTCGAATAATCTACTGATATTCTAGTCTGCTAGTAGGCTAAAATAGTGATACTTCTCAAGCTATTCGAACCTTACGGCTCTGATACCATGTAAGATAATAGTTATGCAATATAACACAAGAGCAGTAGCAGAGAAGATAACAGATATAGGAGAATCTCAGCAATTTTCTACTAACAACAAGTACAAAGATGATGGCATTGTCCACCCGTGCGCTCTCAAGGTAGAGCTTAAATGGTGATCTAGACAACTCTAGATAGGAAGATACAAGGTAGAGGTATGCTGGCTCAACTCAATGTCCCAGGTAGTGTAGAAGTCATGTATATAAATGATCATGGGTGGCCTTCCGTGGACGGCTATACATGGGCGGTAGAGCGTGGGCGGCCACCGCCCATGTAATTGCCATACACGGCTTAGACCAGTTGAACTGACCTAACAAATATAAATGATTTTTGACTCCGAGAGGGAATATTCCATGGAATATTCCCTTTACCGTTGCACCGGGGGCGCTGCCCTCGGACCCCCACTAGGGGGCCCGCTGGCCGCCTTGGACCCCCCAACCGGGGCTGCTCACCGCTGCCCCGGACCCCACAATTGGGGACCTTGGTAACTCCCTTTCCTTACAATACCTTACATGGTCCAATATGACCTTCATCCAACATGCAAGTTGGGATTCCCATCAAATGGGTAATGCACGCTTGGCTTCTCCTCATAATGGGCACCTTACAAAATGTGCATACAATCATGAGAGGTAGACATTGATCATATACTAACACATCAAACCTTTGATCCCATGGTGAGAAATATGACTAGAGATTAGAAAGCACCAATAACACTTAGAAACATGACTAAATACTTTTGGCAAAAAATTCTTTGTGAATTGGGCATATGATCAACAATCCATATCCATGAAACTGTAAATAATATCATGTAAGACTACATAGATTGCATATTGTTGGAGAATTCCTCTCCTATTCGTAGCGGAAAGTGTAGAAGATCTTCTCAGGATCAAAACTTTTTCCAACATCTGAACCTTCAAATGAAAACTGGTACCAACTGAAAAATGCAATGAACTTGAAACTTTGGTCACTCAAACTAGACACCTATAGCTTTCAAATGAGCTATCAAACACTCAATTTGGAGTATTTAAGTTGGCAACTCTTTTATTCAAAACAGACTACCTGTCCACTCAGTTAGGCTGAAAACTAGACTTAACTAAAACTTGAATAACACACAGATCATAAAGAATTTGATAAAACCATTCTAGGCGGAGGAAGTACTGAAAATAAGCTTTCCAACGAATGTTTAAACACTAAAATTAAATACATATATTAAGAGATATGACTCTTACAAGTAGACTACCCAAAAATGGGTATGCAGCTGGACATACTCTATGAGAGTGAACTAAACATACTCGACCAATCTTTGATTCCAAGCACATGGTGGTTGCTTCAACCCATACAAATATTTCTTCAATCTACGAACAAAATTTGGATGCTTTCTATCTTCAAATCCAATCGGTTGACTCATGTATACCTCTTCTTGAAGTTCACCATTGAGAAAAGCATTTTTTATGTCAAGTTGATATAATGGCCATCTCCTTGCTGCACTCACTACAATCAAGGTTCTAATTGTTCCCATCTTTGCAACCGGGCTGAAAGTATCTTCATAGTCGATGCCGTGAGTTTGCTTGAATCCTCTAGCTTTATGCCTTGCTAGAGAACCATCAGCATTTCTCTTTATTTTAAACACCCATTTATTTGGAACAATATTCATACCTTCAGCCTTTGGAACTAGCTCCCATGTGTGATTGTCCTTCAGAGCTTTCATCTCTTCTTGCATAGCTTCTTGCCATTCTTTTTGTGTACATGCTTCTTCATATGCATCCGGTTCTTTGTCTTTGACCACCTGTGTCATATATGCAAAATGCTTTGCAATAAAACTATCATAGCTCAGCCTTTGAATTGGATACCTTGCTCTCGAAGACCTCCTTTCATTTTCTTTTGAATATTGCTTCTTCAACCGGTTCAACTTTACCTTTGGTGTGATCACCTCTTCAAACTCTTCTTCACTTGTATTTGAATCACTATTTTGGGCAGCACTTTCAGCTTTAGATCTTTCATAACATGATGTTGGTGATGAGGAATGACTCCTTAGTCTCTCCTTCCATGTTGAGCTTTCTCCAAGTGATGTAGAAGCTTCTGGACCTGACATTTGAGTGCTTGTTTGCTGAAATTCTTCTTGGATAGCACCTCCATCATCTTCGCAATATTCTTCAAGAATCTTCTCTTTCTCGTTGTCTCCAAACCATGGTCTTAGCTCATCAAATACCACATCTCGTGAGACTCGTAGCTCCTTTGTCACTAGATTGTAGCACCTGTATCCCTTTTGCCATGAATATCCAATGAAAATACATTTTTCTGACTTTGCCTCCATCTTTGTCCGTAGTTCTTGAGGGATGTGAACATAACACACACATCCAAAAACTTTGAGATGTGTAAGGTCAGGTTTCTTACCGGAATAAACCTCCGTGGGAGTTAGATTATGCACTCCAGCTGTTGTGCACTTGTTCATCAAATAAACGGCCGCACTAGTTGCTTTAGCCCAATAGTTTAGTGGCATCTTCATCTCATTGAGCATGCATCTTGCAACTTTTGTGATATGTCGATTTTTCCTTTCAGCTATTCCATTTTGTTGAGGTGTGTACCTACATGTAAATTGTCTCTTGATGCCATTTTCATAAAGAAAATCTAAAAATTCTTTGGAGAAATATTCTCCTCCTCCATCGGACCTCAAGGTCTTTATGTAGCGTCCTGTTTCCTTTTCTACCTGTGCTTTAAATCTCTTGAACATGGAGAACACATCTGATTTTTGTTTTATGAAAAATATCCATACTTTTCTTGAATGATCATCGATAAAAGTGACAAAATATCTATTACCAACCACTGATGGTTGTTGTGATGGTCCCCATACATCCATGTGTATCAAGTCGAGGACATTCCTTGCCACATAGTTTCTCTTCGTGAATGGTTGTCGAGTTTGCTTTCCTAGTTGGCATGCTTCACAAAACTCATGTAGTCCAGCATCATTGAATCTTGGAAGACCTCTTACCACTTCATGGTTGCTCATGTCCTTGAGCTTGGGAATGTTGATCTGTCCAAACCTTTTGTGCCACAAATCAATTTCAGCAATCCTCTTATTTCCAAACTGAATATACATCACCTTTCCATGTGGTTGTTGAATGTCCAAGGTGAACATCCTACCTTCTTTCCTTTCTTGAGCAATGACCTTGAATCCTTCTTTTGGATTCTTTATAAAGCAGCCTTTTTCATTGAAGATAACATGATATCCTTTCTCTACCATTTGTCCTACTGAAATCAAATTCTTTGCAATAGTAGGAACATGAAGAACATCAGTCAATACCTTCTTATCTCCAAGCTTGATATCTCCAACATGCTCAATTGCGTGTTGAGTGTCATCGCCGGTCTCCACACATCCTTTTCCACTTGGAGCTTGTAGCTTTGTGAATAAATCCCCTTGGCATATCATATGGTTGCTGTAACCTGAATCTATGAACCATTTTTTATCATCACTTCTCGAGTTGTTGTAGTCATGCTTCATGGCAAGCATGGTTTGCTTGTCTCCTTCACTTGATGTACTCACATAGTTATTTTCTCCTTTGGTTGCCTCCATTCAACCTTCCATTCTTTTGCCAACAATCATTTGCATAATGTCCTAGTTTACCACAATGATAACATGTTATACCTTTATGAGGATTGTATGAACCTCGACCTCTTCCTCTATTTCTTCCTCGACCTCTTCCATGTATGTTGTCATTTGAGTTGTCCTTGTTGTCCTTTGAGTTGTGTTGGCTGAAATTTGTGTTGTTGTAGCTTCTTCCTCTTCCTCTCGAGCCTCCTCTTGAGTTCCTTCCTCTACCTCGTCCTGCATATAACATTTGACTATGGCTGTCCTTACCTTTGTTGCCTTCTCCTTGTTGAGCAACCTCTTCAGCCACAAGATTTGGTATAATCTCGTCGAATGTTGGAAGAGGATCTCTATAAAGAATGTTTGTGATGAGGGGCTTCCACTTTTCTTCACTCCTCAAGCCATTGAGGGCTTTTTGGACGATGTCTTGCTCTTCTATCTTGCATCCAACTTATGCTAGCTGGTCTCGAAGCTCCTTGATCCTCAATGTATACTCACTAATGCTTTGGTTTGAGCTTTTCTTCATGTTGTTGATCTCGTTCTTGAGTTGCATCCTCCGAGACCTTGTTAAGGTAGCATACACCTTCTCCAATGCTTCCAAAACTTCCTTGGCTGTTTCTAAGCTTTGCACATGATCAATCATAGTGTTAGAAATAACTTGTGAGATGAGGAACATCACCCTTCGATTCCTCTCTTCCTAATCAGCAAATTGTCTCCTTTGTGTTGGAGTAATGTTGGGATCTTCAAGGTCCACCAGTTGTGGATCCTCTCCACTAACTAGACTCCATAAACCTTTACCTTTAAGGTAATTTATCATTCTATACCTCCAAGACTGAAAATTATCTTTGTCTAACTTCTCAACTTGTTGTCCTAAATCAGCCATCGTAAACTTCTAAGGTTGAAGTTTACCTCAAGTATGTTATGGTACTCTTCCTTGACTTTATGAAGCTCCCCCTTGATTTGTAGCTTCTCCTTTGCTTCACTTCAGTTCCAATGCTTTGCCTCTTCAAGCTCCAATGCTCTAATACCAATTGTTGGAGAATTCCTCTCCTATTCGTAGCAGAAAGTGTAAAAGACCTTCTCAGGATCAAGACTTTTGCCAACATCTAAACCTTCAAATGAAAATTGGTACAAACTGAAAAATGCAATGAACTAAAACTTTGGTCACTCAAACAAGACACCTATAGCTTTCAAATGAGCTATCAAACACTGAATTTGGAGTAGATTTGGGTTGGCAAATCTTTGATTCAAAACAAGCTACCTGTCCACTCAGTTAGGCTAAAAACTGGACTTCACTAAAACTTGAATAACTCATAGACCATAAAGAATTTGATAAAATTGTTCCATATAGAGGAAGTACTCGCAATAAGCTTTCCAATGAATGTTTAAACACTAAAATTAAATACATATATTGAGAGATATGACTCTTACAAGTAGACTACCTAGAAATGGGTATGTGGCTGGACATACTCTATGAGAGTGAACTGAACGAAATGACTCAAACAAAATGAACTAACTACAAGGGGACTTCCATGCCTTCTTCCTCTATTCTTGAGTGTCCTCCTTACCTCTTTTATAGCCAAGTGACCAAAAACTCTCATGATGAGTTTGAGAGCTCTTCTCCATAACTTCTCCACTACTTTGGACACCCACTCCTCGTACAGTTCAATTTTGGATTTGATTCTCTTTTGATTGATTCTCTTTTGGCCTCCACTACTTGCTGAAGTAAATGCTTCCATTTTTATTTTTGTATTTTCCTTCTACTTGAAGAAAATCCTTTTTGCAAAAATATATACGACCTTAATTCTTTATTTTTAACACATATTATCCAACTAATCTCACTTCACATAATCCAAGTAACCAAAGAAGCCAACTAGTCTTATCGAGCACCTATAAGTCTGCTACATAGATCTCCTATGACAAGGTTGGGATATGTCTTCCACCTACATCACCCAAGAGACCCCAACATCTCGCTATCTCCCAGCTAAGGAAACCTCACCAAGACCTCCTTTTACACACACAAAAGGATTTAAAAAAATATAATTTTTATATCATACCACATGAACATAGGCACCTCTCGCAAAGCAAGTTGATAAGTGTTGATGAATTGTTGATGAGTGGCGACTACTCCCACCACAACTTGAACATGTTCAGGAAAATTTTAAGGACATTGAAATGGTTGAAGAATCATTGTAGACCTAAAGATTCTATTCTTATTAAGCACCAAGAATAGTCATCTTCAAGTCATCAAACATGTATAAAGAAGATTATGTATCAAGAAACTTCAAAATGGCTCCAAGAATCCCCGAAAGGATTGTTTGGCACAAGCCTTTCAAAGACAAAAAAGAGAAATTTGAAAACTCAAATCATTCTCAAGTTAAGTCCAAGCTTAGTCTTTTAACCTCCTCAATCACCAGATGGGTGTAGCTTAATATCAAGTAATTGATAATTAAGTGAGCTTTGGAGGAGATAGTACTCAAATGGATGACCTCTTGACAAGTACCAAAAAAAAATATTCCTTGATCATTGAGGCCTCCCTCATGCATAGTCAACAATGCCAAAAGTGACTTTAGTAACTTGAATGACAAGGTACACCAAGGTCTACGTCTTGGTCCTAGTTCCTTGTTGCACAACTTATCTTTTTGGATGGTGGCGCAATGCCCCTTTGTATATGTCCATGCATACCTATAGAAAAACACAGAAACCAAAAAACAAAGAGTATGAGTTCATAGAATGCTAGTTTCAGAACTACACAGACTAAATATAGTTCGTGGTTGATCATGCTACTATATATTTTATTGACTCATATATGTGTAAGGGTTTCTAGCAACCATTTGACCTTTCACATATACAATAATGTTAATAATCAGAAATATATGATATCTACTCATCTAACACACCAAAGTCCCTTGCGTAATTGATTTCTTATAAAATATATATCAATTACTTGTCAAGGATTTTCACCTCCTTTTTTCATTTTCTCCATGTTTATGAAATTTTTGTGTTTGTTCTTTAGAAATATGCCCTATATTATTCGTTTGCCTCCCTTTCTCATGCTTTTGATATTCATGTGCATATGTTGAATTCCAAAACTGATTTTTGAATGTTTTGGAAGTAGATGGAAAGGAAAAATGAAGAAGGGACATCCAAGTAGTATAATGTGATAGATTTTTTTACTAAAGTATTTTGATTATATATCAAAAGACTTTTTCCACTTAGGAAAAAGTGGAAAGACTATATATATATATATATATATATATATATATATATATATATATATATATATATATATATATATATATATATATATATATATATATATATATATATATATATATATATATAGTCTTTCCACTTTTCCTAAGGGGAAAATCTTAGGAAATATGTGCAATAATCCTAGTTGGGAGGAGTAAAATTAAGTGGTGTTTCATATTAGGGCCACTATAAAATCCAATCTTCCTCATTCTATGATGGACTTCTTGACTATAATGAAGTGAGATTCTTCTCAAAATTTGCAAATGTGATTCCTCTACAATTTCTATTTCATTTGATTTCTTGCTTTGTGTTCGAGATAGTGTATTGAACTTTGATGTGTTGAATATCCATATTTCCTTTGTTTCATGCAATGAACTATGTGAACAAGCTCTTTGAGTGTCTAAATTTGTCTATATTTTATCCACATGTGTCTTCAAGCTTGATCTCATCATAAGTGAAAGATTAGATATGGATTTTGATTAAGTACATATGTAGAGCTTTCCAAGAGCTTCAAAAGTAGTCCAAAGTTGATCGGATTTGGATGATTTTAAGTTGGGAGTTATGTTGTTTTTGCATCATTATGTAAAAGTTGGTGTGAATACCCCATCTGAGTGTGATCTCCTTCTTCATAGAATCGTTGAGCATTTCCCATCACTTCTACCTACATATCCATGCACTAGCAAAGTCAAACTTTGTATTGACAAGTGTTTTCTAGCTTTGTTATGACATGAAAAAATAGAAAGGTATGTCATTTAGTTTTCCTAATTTACCTTAGTTCTTTTTAAGGCATTTGGATGTATGAACATTATATTTAATTCATTACACCTATCTCATGTTTTTATGCACTAAATTTTTACTCTAAAGCAAAAACTTGGGTGTGATTTTATTCCACCACCTAAGCTTTTGAGGTTGGAAAGCCCAAGATCTTGTGAGTCGAGATGGATGCAACATAACCACATTGGATCCTTCTTCAAGATTCTCAAGTATCCATTCAACAACCAAAACTAGGTTAACAAGATAAATGAAAGGTATTATAATTTTCTTAAATGATGTGAGTTTTATTTTGATGCCATATTCACTACAACATGAAAACAATTCATTATACTGATAAGAAATCTTTGAGTCGAGCAAAAGGAATCTAATAATTGGGATCTCATTATATTAATAAAATTTTGATGTTGATCAATTGTGTCCTTATTGATAGATGTATTGTAATCATCTTTCTTCACTCACTGTTTATTTTTAACATTTGCATAATAAGGAAAGGCATTGAGATTAAGAAAATCAAAGAAATTTTCAAAACAAAATGCAAGCGCATCCAGTGAAAAGGGCATGAGAACATTATGGTATCACTTGAATGTGCAAATCCATAGTAGATATTTGGTAGAAAATTATGTATAAACTATCAATGTCAGCTTTTGATGTTATTATGATGCCACTAATCTTGGTTTCCTAGTAGAGAATAACACACACACACACACACACACACACATATATATATATATATATATATATATATATATATATATATATATGTGTGTGTGTGTGTGTGTGTGTCAAAAAGATAGTGTTTGATAATAGAATCAAGACTATTATCAAGAATATTATCCAAGTCATCACAAACAATACAATGATGTGTGTGTGCAATGCATTATAGGATATGAAGAAAATTCCCTCAAGTCAATCCATTTTCATAACATTCCATGAGGTGGTCTCTTCTTTCACAAAGAGGACAAAAACCACTTTCCATATTCATATCATATAGTAATTTGGAATTATTTGAACCTACAAAGGCCATATTTTCTTACATGTGCATTATCATGGAGAGGTTCCCCTAAGTCAAGTGAGATATTTTCCAAATGGTTGTTATGTTTGAATGGTTTCCATGGATTATGCATATTGGCACAAATACGAATCTCACATGGAGAGGTTTCCTAAGTCAAGTGAGATTTCTTCCAAATGGTTGTTCTGCTTGAATGGTTTCCATGGATTACACATATTGGCACAAAGTGAAATTCCACAAAATTAATTTGATCAGTGATAAAATTCTTTCATGTGAGCCGTTGATCCCTTATACTTCATGGTGCACTATTTTTACATTTGATTTATAAATCTAGCACTTTAAGGTTTTTTTGGATCCTATGCACCACATTGGGGATTCACTTATTAATTCACATCAATTTTTATTAAATGTTACAACAACTACAAATTTCAAAATGTAAACCTAGATTCAAGTTTATGAATCATGATTCATAAGTTCCTCTTTTTAAATTGATGATGTTTTTTTTGTGATAATACATATAAACATAATATATAAGATCCCCTCCATGAGATGAGGGTGATGGGATTTGTTCCATTGTCACTTACATGGTATAGCACATATCTCATATCAATTTTGAAGGTATGGGCATGAAATGATTGATATGGAGCATAACTTAACGTGGAAATTTTACATAAACATGATTTTCATTCAGAGTCACTTAGCATGCTTGCATCCTTATTTCCATCATTTCAACATGCCAAAGGTATTTTTCTTGGAGACACTACATTTGTACAGTCTACTTACTTACAATCTATTCCAATGGCATATGTTATTTTAAGCTCTTAATTGGTGAATCATTTTTCCTTTTTGACATTGATATTTCCTAATCCGACTCTTTGAATATGTAAGCATGCTTCTTACTTCAAGTTTATAATGTCTTGTAAAGAGATCTCATTATGCCATTCTTTCATAAGACTATATTATAGTCCTTACAAATGAAATGAGAGCACTTGGACCCACCCACATACAAAAAGAAAAAAGATAAGAAATAAACTTTCTACTATGCAATTAAACCAACTTGTTTACTACCACTAAAATTTCCAAGTTTTCGAGACTATGGGAACAATAGAGGTGCAACATATCAATGTGAAGTTAACATTGATAACATTGATAGCAAGAATGCCCAAAAAGCTCCCACTATCTATGCAAAGTAGATGGATCCATATAGTATACTCTATCAAAGTTGATCATTGCGCACAAATAAACCTGATCCTACATATGCATGAACAACCATGACAAGTTCCTCATGCCTAGAATTCCTTTACTTGTCATGCTCCATCATCAAGTAAACATTTTATTGATGATAAACCTATGAACAAGGCTGCATTTGATGACAATTCATAATATCGACAACATTCACCATTGATGAGGTTTGAAGACTGACCTTTTGACATTGATGGTTGATGCATACATTATTTTGAACATTAATGATGTTTGAATATGGATGTGGCATGTATATTAGGTTGAGGTATTTTTTAATGATTTGTACTATGATGATGAGTTAATATCATAAACTATGAAAATTAATGTGCTATTTGTACAAGACCACTCCTATTTGCTGATTCTTTAACCTGTATAGCAACTAAGGGTTCAACGAATGGGGATTACTGAAAGGAATATAGTGCATTTTTTGGAAGGAATCTAGTGCATTTTTATTACCTTAGTACACAAATTACACAAACATCTACCAAGAAAAAATTGGCATGGAGTATATCAAATTCAAAGATAAACACAAAAACAATGTGATAAAAAAACAACTCTTCATTACAAATAACAAGATAGAAACTAGTTGCAGAATACCTATTATGTCTTTTGACACCTACTCTCCTGCTCTATCTCTACCTAGCTAGGAGAGTTACAGACTAGCAAGCGAACCCCTTTAACTTCCTTTGTCGGTTACAAATGAACATGCTGCTTGGCAATTGGTATTCTTGGGAAATTCAAAAGATATTAAAATTACAAAATTACAGTATTTGGATGATTTACAAGATTGGGTGTACTATCGATGACAGCCTAACACTCCATATTCATTGCAATATTTATTGTTTAGAGTTGGACCTTGTTTTATTTTCTTTTTTTCCTATCAAATAACTTCATTGGCCTTGACTCTTTTAACTCTTGAATCTCTAATATATTTGCGCATTGTGATGCCTCAATTACCCATGATTCAATTAAGCTTTAATAATTAAATGAGTCCCACTTGTGCAATGTGTTACATCCAAAACTTGTCATTTGAGATTTTGAAATTCAAATGTAGGATTCTAGACTCAACACCCTAGTAGCTAGTTAACATCAACATCATTTTGTGTATGCCTTTGGATTTTTTTCTTGTATGTACGCCATGCTATATATCTTAGGACTCCAAATACTTTAAGAACACATTTTTGAATTTTCATATGTGCAACTTGATTGCGACCTAGGCTTCTCAGCCTACATGCAAGTGATAACACATTCCCAACCTTGTTTCCATGCAATTGCTAAGCAAACTACATGAAAGAGGAATTCATTCAAGAGATCACTTGAACAATCAAGAATCGCCTCTTCAAGTGCACCCTTGCTAACTGGTTCTCACCAAAATGGATGGAACATAGTAATTCCTATATATAAGAGTAAATATTCCATGGATCCCATAATCTTAATGGCCATCATTACTAGTCATGATATATCCAAGCTATGTGTGTAATTGTGGAAATAATCTTACTAGATATGTAGAGGGTTGGAATCAAAACAACTTATTAGGTTAGTCTCAAATGTACTATTTCCATTATTAAACATACTTTCATCTTAAAATGTTTGATTAACAAACGGGTTATAGATGCATATTATATTCTTACTTTGCAAAATTTTGCAAAATTCCTAAAGAGAGGCTCTTTCACATACAACAAAGCTTAGAGGTCCCAAACAATATCAAATGTTGTATTCATGCATCTATGAGCATGTTCTGGGATAAGCATGAAACATCAAAAGCATCTTAGATGGATTTTTTGATACCATCACATTACATTAATATTATCTATTGTAATATACTATGATTGGTCCTATATATTGATGAGACTGACGTTCATATCAAGCAAGATGGAGCAAGTGTAGATCTTGGAAGAATAGATCCATATAATGCAAATTTAAATAATATTCATTTACTTTCATAGTCCAAGTAGAGACTTCAATCATACTTAATTGCATTGGATGACTTGTGTGCACAACAATGTCTTCTGGTGAACATTGGTAGGCCAATTTTTTATCTTCCATACAGTGAAACAACCAAGAAGGAATTCTATGCTTAATACTTGCAAGGGATCAAGTTGAAATAGTTGAATCATATGTATGTTTGGGAGTCACCTTTACTGCAACGATGTCATATGGTCTCCTAACAAGCCCCTTATTTTGTTGTAAGCGAGCTCTTTTCTCTTGGCAGACTAAGAAGACAAACAGTTGAAAGTACAAAGTTTGAAAACATACATGAAGATATAA
Source organism: Ceratopteris richardii (assembly GCA_020310875.1). Lineage (NCBI taxonomy): Eukaryota > Viridiplantae > Streptophyta > Polypodiopsida > Polypodiales > Pteridaceae > Ceratopteris > Ceratopteris richardii. Next base: position 157,196,727 of record CM035422.1, read on the forward strand.
TATATACCATTGACCGCCCAGATGTGCACCATTCCATTATTTCTTCTTGGCACTATCATGTAGAGCTCCCAAATGGCTTCACACATGAATGCCACTTGGCACTCATGTGTGAGCCCATCTACTAAGGCCTAAGGGGTGGTTCACACTATCCCTTAGCCTATGCTCCCATGTAATATTTCCTTCTCCTTAAATCCATTTTATCCTCAATAATGGTATCGAAAGGTCCTCATAGAAGGAGAGAATATATGGAAGACTACTCCCACTAAACCCCATGTATCCGATGTACATGGTTATATCTTCATGTTTTTTCCTCGTATCCTTCCCCTTAAGAAGACCCTTGGGAAGGTAATCTAAAATTGGGCGATCGTCTAACTGAAAGGTGCTAACCCTCTCCCATGTAGAATTATCTTCTGAACTATCTTTCCACTTTACTAGGCTCTCTTTATATAAGTGACTCCTTCTCCATTTCTCTCAGGTGCATAGTATGATTTCAAGCTCATGTGGAATAGATAGTACTGGGAATGGTCCACAACACCTAGGAGATAGTTTTGGACAAGATCCCATCTTCATGGTTTTAGATCTAGATGGAACTCTAAGATAGACTTGCTCTCATGCCTCAAAGTTGATATCTCTCCTTTGAAGTTTAACATATGCTCTAGCTCTGTCCTGAGCTCTCCTAATGCTATCCTTAGAAAGCTTAAGCATACATATCTTCCAAGAAATCCTTTGCAACTTGGACTTTCTCATGCTGTAATCCTATTGCATAAGGAGCTCTTGGTTGAAACCCACACATAAGTATAAATGGACTATGCCCAGTGAAAGAGTGCTTGGCACTATTATATGCAAACTCTACCATAGGTACGTACTCTTCCCAATTAGTTTGCCTTTTATTCACATATTCTCAAAGCATATCTTCTAGGATTTGGTTAACCCTCTCTGTTTTCCCATCTAATTGTAGATGCTCGGTCATACTCATGCTAAGTTTAATATCTAACCTTTTGAAAACTACTATCCAAAATTGATTAATAAACTTCCTATCCCAATCAAAAACAATGTCTAAAGGAGACCATATAATCGGTATAGATTCTCCATAAATAACCTAGCCAACTCAAGTATCTTCACTATACTACATGTCTCAATAAAGATAACCATTACAATTACCCAAATCGATTCGCTCTCTGTGTATTAGGTAATCTTATTATAAAATCCATGGAAATATTGTCCCACTTCCCATCGGGAATATTCATCAGTGAAGAAGTCCCCCAATCCTCAACCTTTCAGCTTTATTGACATGGCATTTATTGCACTTAAGCACATACTCTATGACATCCTTATGAAGTCCGGGGCAGTAAAATTGCCTCTTAACAAGATTAGAAGTCTTGTTAACTCTCAAGTGTCCTACATTAGGTGTGTCAAGACACTCATACAAAATGTGTCTTCGCATCTCAAAGTCTCTAGGGACACATACCTTACCTTTATATAACAGATATCCATCATGGATACTCTAATTCTTCCACTTGCATCCTTCTTGAGTACTCATCGATACTCTATCCTCATTGGAAACCCAGGTGTCATGATCCCCTTTCTCTATGGGTTCCCAAACCTTAGAATATGCAAGATCATGCCTACATTTCCCTCTAATGGACTCAAATACCTCACTAGTGATCTAAGAAAAACTCAATCCATTGAGCACATGCACGCAACTAAGTGAGTCAGCCACCATGTTAAACTCTCCCTTTCTATACCTAAGCTCATAATAAAACTCTTGAAGGGTCTGTGTCCATCGAGATCTAGCCTTACGACCTTTAAGGTCTGTTTGATTAGAGATAAACTTAATGCTCTCTTGATCAAATACTATCGTGACTTTGGCACCATATAAATAATGACACCACTTCTTCGAAGCATGGAAAATTGCATACAACCCCTTCTCATAGGAGTAATTCTTTTGATCAAGTTCTAGCTTTTTGCTTTCAAAAGCCACTAGTCGGCCATCTTGAGCTAGAACCACTTCTATATTAAAATCATATGCATCAATCTCAACCACAAAGGGTTTATTGGGATCTATTATATGTAAAAGTGGAACTATAGAAGTTTATATCTTCAACTTTTCCATACTTTGCTTTTGTTTGCCTTCCCAATGAAAAGCTTTCCCTTTAAGCTATTCCATCATCGGAATAACAATTTTGGCGTAATTCTTATTGAATCTTTGATAGAATCCTAATAAACCTAAAAAGATTTGCAGCTCTTCCAAGTTCTTGGGATGTGATCATTCCATAATAGCTTGTACTTTCTTAGGACCCATCAGGATTCCATCTTGGGAGACTATATGCCCAAGGTATTTAACCTCTATTTTGAAAAATTCACATTTTGACTCTTTGACAAAGAGTGAATTTTCCTTCATCACTTGGAATACTTTTCTCAAGTGTTCTAAGTATTCATGTTCTAATCTACTATAGATCAAAATATCATCCAAAAATTCTACTACAAACTAGCCTAGATATGGTCGTAATACACTATTCATGAGTTCCATGAAAGTGGCAAGAGCATTGGTAAGACCAAAAGGCATAAATAAGAACTCTATCCATATCTAGTTCTGAAGGCAGTTTTAGAGACATCCTATACCCTAATCTTAATCTGATGATATCCTAATCTAAGATCAAGCTTGATAAAGTACCTAGCTTGATGTAATTGATCAAATAGGTTTTCAAACCTAGGCATTAAAAACTTATTTTTGATAGTTACCTTATTGAGTGCTTTATAATCTATACAAAGTCTCATAGATCCATCTTTCTTTTTAACTAGGAGCATTGGTGATGCCCAAGGTGAGTTACTAGGTCTAATGAAGCCCTTATCTAGATATTCCTAAAGTTGCTTTTCCACCTCATGTTGAGAAACACTAAGCCTATAAGGTGGCTTGCAAATAGGGCTGGTGTTAGTAAGTACCTCAATGGCATGGTTAATATCCCCTCTCAAGTGATAACCCTTTAGGTAAGTCAGTGGGAAAAACATCTCTAAACTCAAAGATAAGATCCTTAAAACCTTTAACAACACACTCTTACACTAATGAATAATAGAAAGACATGTCCATATTTACATTACTAGCATAAAAATATACATCAAATGTAGTGGCTATATAATGCTCAAAATCATGACTATACAATAAAAAGATCTCTTGTATATGCCCGTAATGAAAAAGATTATACAACTCCAAAGATGACATGAGAGGTGCACTAGGTACATCTCTCTCTTTGCATACAAAATTTACTTCCATTCTTTACAAATTCAAGAGTGTTATTTTGGTAACTACATTTAGGTATGTCTTCCAACCCCCATAGTGGTAACTGCATTTAAGTATGTCTTCCAACCCCCATATCCACTCTCTACCTAAGACAAGGTTTGTTCTCTCCATATGCATAATTTGGAAGTCTACATGGTCAATGTATCCCTATATCTAGACTTCTAAATTGGATACCATAGTATCCTATATCCTCTCATCTTCCCTTTGCATCATAGATACTATGTATTTATGTGCACTAGGATGTTGGAGAATTTTCAACTTCTTGACCATAGCATAGTTTATGAAGTTATATGTGGCAGAGTCATCTATCATGACTCTCAACTTGGTCCCATATATACTACCATGAAGTTTGACTAGGTCATGTGGTCCAAACTGAGATGACCATAATGACCAAGTCAAACAACATATGTGTTTTATATCCGCGTGCCACTTATGAGTTTCCATGTATCGGAAGTTCCTGCACTAGGTGAACCACCTTTTTGCCTTTATAAGGGGTCATACTAGTCCCTTTCTTTCCCCTTTGTAAGTGGACAGTTCCATTGTGCATGGCCTCTCATACTGCTCTGTAGGTAATTTGGGCCCTTATGATCTTTATTTCTTATAAACACTTTATTTTTTCCCATAATTACTTTCTTCTTATATTTAGTTGTACTAACAAGTTTGAGAGGTTGATCCGTCTTCATAGGAGTGTATTGAGGACGGTTATGGTCCTCATAGATCTGAGAATATTTTATCAGCTCCTCAAAGATCTTAGGTGTATTTCTTCTCACCTCTCTCTTAATGGCCTTGTCTAATCCCCTTTCAAACCCTCTGGTCTTTTAAAAGTCATCTAACCCCTTACGTTTTAGTATGATCTCTCTATAGTGGGATATGTACATAGACAAAGGTCTATCTACCTCTCTGTGTAATCGTACACCACTCATCCCAATTCCTCTCTTCCTCATTCAAAAGAAGAAACTCTTTCAAAAAAAGAGTTTCAAATTGAGTCCAATCTGTAGGAATGGAGTTCGCCTCCTTGAGACTCATCCACCACTTATAAGCACATAGGTCAAGCGAGAGACTTACTTCTAGCACACGATCTCAAGTGGGATGTCCTTCAATTGATGCATATCATTCCACTTTTGCAAGAAAGTGTAGACCGTATCCTTATTCCTCTCATGGTCATCCCTCATGAAGGTTGGTGTCTTAAGGTCTTTCAAAAGGGGAGTCTCTCTAGCACTCTCTCCTTTTCCAAGAAAGGAGATATGCTTCCTAGCCACCTCTAATATAGGAAGAGTAGAAATCTCTTTCCTTCCTAGCTAGGAAGAGGTAACATGAGTCTCTCATGAAATCATCTTGGTCTTAAGTTGTTATATTAGAGAGTTCATGCTACCAATGTCATCTCTAACCTAAGGGTTTGGTCCTTGAGCTCATTGAATTGTTTGTGCGACACAAGCTCATCACAAAGCTCCATATGTCCACCTCTTGCTCTGCCTCTTCCATTCAATAGTCTAAATCCTCTAGGTTTTGCTCCACCTAGGTAAAGAAGTATATTCTAAAGGTTGTTTCCCTTAGTTTCCATGTGTACTCCCCTCCATTAAGTAGTGTGTTTAGAATAGATGGAAGTAAATTTTATAAAGCAAAAAAGAGAGAAAAATAACGCTAGAACATTTCTCTAATACAATTAACGCTTTGTAAAGCTGATTTGAAGTGATCTTCTAAGCGTCGAGGTTTCATTTTGCACTCTTCGCCAAGCCCCAACAAAAATCCAAAATATCCACTTGATCCAAGAGGGGACTTGGCACCAAAAACGGATGAAATTTATGCCAAAAGCAAGTGGTAATAGCTCAAAACACCAAAACTAAGCAAAATTTATCCACTTTTTATCTTAACAAGCCTTGCTAATCAAATATAAGTGATCCAACATTTGCACATCAAGGATATGACTCCAATCTAAGTGACAAACGTCAATTTGGACACCAAATGATAAAAAACCAGGTATGAAAGTGATCGTCTAATATCCGCTAAAGCGATGCAGAGTTTTTGATCCACCAAAGCTTCTCCAAATCAAAAGCCGTTTGATGTTGACAAAAGCTTAGAAGTGTCACTTCGAAAAATGACAAAAATTGCTTCGATCGGATCTTGAAGCCCCAAGCTATGGCTCGGAGAAATATGCCATGATAGTGTAGGAAGGTAAAATGGAAATTTTGATGAAAGGGCTACTTTGCAAGGCCAAAAAAGTGTTCCACTTAGGTCTTTCACCTAGTTTCTTTGCCCTAGCCCAATCTCCACATCCATAGTACATGTGTGTATATCTTGTTGTTCAATCCCTCCCCAAGTTCTCCTTCAATCTAGGGTCAAAAATAAGCTAAACCTGAATCTGAAATAGAAGATTTTTCACCTCTAATGTGAAGGGAGCATGAAGAATTTGTCATGCATATGCCTAGTTTCGAAGCTCAATATCCCACATACATGTTCTCAACACGGTTTTCGAGGGTATAAGAATTCAAGTTCTTCATGTTTTTGTCCTTGAGAAGGGGTGGAGAGGAAGAGGGAACACTTCCCTTGTGCACATGGGCAAGTTGGTGTGAAAGGACTTATGCCCTTGTTGTGTCCACCGTCGGTTGCTGGGCCTTCTTGTCTCTGTCGCCATGAGTGTGGCCATTGCCAGCTCTGACACCAGCGTCATATGGTCTCCTAAGAAGCCCCTTATTTTGTTGTACACAGGTTTGGTTTCCTAAGCAGACAAACAAGACGACCAGCTGAAAAATACGGAGTTCAAAAACATACAAGGAGATGTAGTACATACCGTTGACTGCCCAGCCGTGCACCATGGAAACATTCCATTATTTCTCCTTGGCACTATCATGTGAAGCTCCCAAATGGCTTCATGCATGAGTGCCATTTGTTGTACACAGGTTTGGTTCCCTAAGCAGACAAAGAAGACGGCCAGCTGAAAAATACGGAGTTCAAAAGCATACACGGAGATGTAGTACATACCATTGACTGCCCAGCCGTGCACCATGGAAACATTCCATTATTTCTCCTTGGCACTATCATGTGAAGCTCCCAAATGGCTTCATGCATGAGTGCCACATGGCACTCATGTCTGAGCCCACCTACTAAGGCCTAAGGGCTGGTTCACACTAGCCCTTAGCCTACGCTCCCATGTAACAAATGACAAGCAATATTACATGCAGCTGGAGAGAGAGACAGATAACAGGTCACGACTCTCTCACCATTAGAGAAGATATTATCCAGCCTTATTCCAAGATCCACACACTTGAGGGATGGCTCGTTGACACAATCGTTATGCCATCACTTATGTATGTGGCGACACTAAGGATCCCGGGTCTTCTAATGCATGGCCACATTTAAAGAGACGATTGGACAAACTGGATCATGCACGATTCAATGCAACATGTCTTGAAGAGAGATTTAAGGCATCCAGATCCTTGTCAGATAAGGGGAAATGGACTCTTAGCATTAGTACTGTCAGATAATGGCTTAGCTCTCTCAGCATAGGTTGGAGACTGATCACCTACTGCTAGTACACTACACAAGTGCCACGTCCACAAGTTTTATTTTCTCATTGTAAGAGGACGTAAGTGATAAACAAGAGATTAGTATATACAGCTGTTTTCCTCAGCCATATAGTGAGATAGAATGCATTCCATGCAGATACTGGGGTTAGGGTTCACAAAGCACCACAGATCTCTAAATGTATACATATCATGCTCTCATAGTAGCCATTGGGCAGCTCAGAGTCTCCTGACTCAAGTTAAAGGTTGAGAGGCAGGGCCACCAGAATTCCTGAAAAAGAGGATATGTGGATTGTTTACACCAGAAGAAGTACAAAGAGCATATTATTTCCAAGTGCTCTGCATACATAAGAGACGAGAGAAATACAGAAATACACTCCAAAGGATCCCCTTTCTTGACATCTAAATTCGAGATATTGGGCATGTACTTGCTTGAACAGCAATACAGAGATCATGTGCTGGCTGCAGCTCAGATTCAACAAGAAACAACATTAGACCCATCCAAAGAACTGGACTCGCTAGCAAGGAGGCAGAGAGATAGAGCACATAGATGGCCTTGTACCTCTGGTTTCAGAACCTGTAAAGGAAAACTGGATATTATTAAGAAGATTAGATTTCATAACACAACTTGCAGACAGCAGATGAATAGATTCTAATCCTATGAGTATCCAGGAAGGAGATAATCTCATTTTCTCCTTATGCATTATCAGGATTATACTTGTATAGCAAATAGTTGATCACTCATCCATTATCCCTATTAAACCGTCTTGAACTTCACCATCGAATCGAAGACCACATGGCACTAC
>CM035422.1:157209351-157234351 GCA_020310875.1 Ceratopteris richardii
AAATGGAGGGTGATCATTTTACATGCTGACAGATTTTCAGCCAAAACTAGAAACTGTTTGAAGCACATAAACACTTCAGACTTTACTTTCAATGGATATACCCATGCATGGCTCGAAAAATCATCAATGAAAGTCACAAAGTAAAGATCGTTCCCAAAAGAAGGTGTGCATAGGAACAGATACATCACTATGAACAGGCTGCAAGTTCTGAGTAGTTCTAAATGAACCATCTTTTGAGAAGAAGGAACACTGCATTTTGCCCAAAATGCAGTCTTCACAAACATGTTTATGGCATGCCTCAAGTTTGGGTAGAGAGGACACCATTTTAGATTTTTGCAAGCGTAATAAACTAGCAAAATTTAGATGACCAAAGCATGCATGCCAAAGCTTTGCATCTCACATAGCTTGAGAATCTTGAACTGCACATGCTGAATCATTCATAGATTTTTCATAATCTATGAGCTTATACAACCCACGACATAAAATACCAAAAGCAATAATTATGTTGCCATTTGATAGATCATGAACTCTACATCTATCATCAAAAAATTTCACAATCAAGCAGATCTTGGCTAATGCGAAAAATCAAAATAGAGTTTTGTTGTTCCTTGGCACAAATAAAGTATCTGACAATGTAAAAGAACTCCTCTTATCTGACAGTAATAGGATAAGAGGAGTTGTTGGTGCATGTGATAGTATTCCCTATAGGGGCAAGCTCAAGTGAAGTGAAGAAACTGCGTTGCGAGGTAATATGTTTGGTCGCCCCACTATCAAAGTACTAAACATCTATGTCTATTGTAGACATACACTTTATCATTTACTATTTTAACATGCATCTCTAATGTACCTCTAGACCAAAATTTTCTTTTAAAGTGACTTTCAGGATTGTTTTCATGATTTTCATGGTCAGGTTGAATAGGTCCTAATAAATTTTTATTAACATTTACTTCATCATCATCAAGGTCCTCTTCATCAGATTCATCAAAGTTTAAGGCTTCATTCATAGCTTGATCTTGATCTAGAGAATCTTACATCTCAGTATCTAGATTGAGCGAAAACCTCTTCCTTTTAATTAGGCCAATACAGTTAACTTTAAAAACAGACTTTGCAATAGAGAAAACGTGTTCTAAAGACATAGTCACTCTTAAGCAAAATGTCATCTAAAATCTCCATAGGATCTATTTGTCTCTCAATTTTTGAAATCAAGATGGCTTTAGGTTTTCTCTTTGGTTTCTTTTGTTTTTGCTCAGGATCTTGTTTTTGTTCATGTTCTTGTGTTTGGTCTTTAGTTTGTTTTGATTGTTCTTGTTTATCTAAAGGCTTTGGTTTTGTTTTTCTTTGCTTTGTGTTATCCCTTTTTATTTCTCCTCTTGTTTTTGTTCATTAGGTTGTGGTTCCTGTTTTTTATCTTTGGGTTGTGATGTTTCCCCTTGCTCTATGATGGTTTCTATTCCCTCTGAGGTTTGTTTTCAAGTCACTCTTCTTTCACTAGGCTCAATTTCATCTCTTTTTTGTTTTTCTTCTACATTGGATATGTGAGAAATAAGATATTGATCTTCTATCGGTGACTCCCAAGCTGTTATTCTCCTAATCTCATCTCGTGCTCTTACTAAAGCCTCTACGAAAAAGTCAACTTTCTTTGTGGGTTTACTTGATTCTATTTCTTGTTCATCAAGAGCTTCTAGTTTCACTCCTCTAGTTTTTGCATCCGTTATGGTTATATTTCCATAGTGTTTTTTCATTCCTCCCTTACCATAATTTCCTTACAATAGGTAGCCTAGATTGATAGTCACATATTTTCTTGTCTATGTCTATTACTAGTCGTTGCTCCTTAGCGGCCTTCAATAGCTCACAATCTCTCAAAAAGTGCTCTAACGAATCACACCAAGGACACCTACGAGGACCACGCACAAAACCATTTTCAGTTTGAGGATTTTGATTGACTTGTGGTGGGAAATTTTGAAATTGAGGATTTTGTTGATAAGGAATTGCTTGAACAGGATAATTAGGATTTTGATAAGGCAATTGATGTATTTGAGGAGATTGTATTTGATGATAAGGCAATTGTTTAAGAAGTTTGAGGATATATGTTTTGATACATTTGAGGATTTTGCACATGAGGATGAGTATCTTGCATTGAAGGATTATGCATTGGAGGAACTTGATATGCTTGAGTAGGAGCTACTTGTGGATTTTGATTAGGAGCTATAACATGTTGATAAGGCTCTTGAAAAGACATTGGGTTCATTTGATTTTGGAAAGTTTTGATGTAATTAAATTGTAAAGCATCTATAGTCTTGGCCAAATTGGATTGTGTAGCAATAAGATTTTCCATTTGCTTAGTGAGAATTTCCACTTGAGATTGTTCAACTACACTTTTCTTTGGCTCTACTTTAAAACCTTGACTAGGTTCCATCATTTGAGGAATAGGAGTCGAGTCAAAAAGCATAGCATGGGATTGTTCTCTAACTTGCTCCTTAGTTTGTGGAAGGCTAGCTTGAGGAAGACTAGTTTGATCATAAAGCATGGATTTTCTTTGATGTCTATGGGCTACATCCTCTACTACTTTACTTTTTGCCAATTATCAGTAGAACCATAGTGCTTATTTGGATCTTCTAATTGCCGTTCAACTTCCCTACAAGTTTCAAGATGAAGAAGCTTAAAAAAATTGATCACAAGATCAGGTTCCAAAGTTGTCTTATCCTCATCAGGAAGTTGTTCATAGCATCTAATATACTCATTTTGTAAGTGAGTAATAGAGCTACTAGGCTTTGGGGAATTGACCCATCGTAAGAATCCATCCTGATTATGTTGGCTATAATCCTCAAGGTAGAATTCTTTGAGCATCTCCTTTCTGAAATCACTCCAAGGAAGAGTATCATATTGAGTGAAATGGTTTATGATAGAGGTATCAACAATTCGTTCAAAGAATGATATTAAGAGATCTTCGAGAAGACCAAAAATCATAGCTTGCTCTTCAAAAAAATCTAAGTAGCTTGTAATGTTGATGCCATTGAATTTTTCCTTCTCTTTCAACATAGAAGAGACATTCTTTGGCCTTGTTTCTCAACAATAAGGGATTTGAATCCTTTCTCCATCTTATTTGAATAACCAAGTGATGCACGATGTTCTAGATCTCTCACAAATGCATTTACTTCACGATGAAGATGTGCACAATGTTGTGAGAAATCTAGTGCAACACTCAAGAATGATGATGATGATATGATGAGAATGAAAAATATGAAACAAAGGATATGGATCACAACCTCCCAACAAGATCAGAAGCAAATGCCACGAAGCGATTCACATCGGGTTCAAATGTGGAGGTGACCGCAATCCAGGTGGATCGGGTCCGGTCGTGGCACACCTAGAATGTATGAAGCTAGTGAGTGTTGGAAGGTCTTTGTGATCAAAATGTGAAGGTGAAGATGAAGTTGGGTATGGGGAGGAGAGATGTCATGATTTGATTATGAAAGGGGAACATATGGGTGTATGCATGATGAGAACAAAAAGAAAACCACACACATGAATCAACTTTTGAAAGGAAGAATGGTCTACAAATGGAGATTCTTATACGCTTTCAAAAATTAATTCATAAGCATGGGTTCTTGTGGATGTATGCATGATGAGAACAAAAAGAACACCACACACATGATTCAATTTTCGAAAGGAAGAATGGTCCAAGAATGGAGCTTCTTATACACTTTCAAAACTGAATCATATACATGGGTTTTTGTGGGTGGTATGAATGCATGTGGGTCATGATGTATAAATGAATAGAAAATTTTTCTCTCAACCTCAATGGATCATCCTCACTGGTTCAATGCAAGACTTTGGAGCCTTCTTACACATAGAAAGAGATAGAAGGAGACATGTAAAAACATATAAGAGACTAAGAGACAAAAGACAAGAGACATGAATTAGAAGATATTGTTATGACATACATATACATGAATGTTGTGAAACGTCAAGCTAAACATTCTACTAGTCAAAGGTAGTCCACACGACCCTCTCACCATGACAGTTCAACTGAATGTCACACGTAAGAGGATAGGTTCCACTTCATTGACCCTATGTCTTTCTAGGATCGTAATGTGTTTCTAAAGAAGTCTAAGACTCATAAAACTAGCTCTAACTCACTCACATGCTCCACTGAGGGTGAGCAAAGAAAGAGAAACTGGGTCTATGAGCCTATCCTAGAGTGGAAGTCTAAATTAAAATTGAATCTAGGAACTATGCTCTTACTAGCCCACCTTCGATCCTCACACGCTCAACTGAGGGTGATCGTCTCAAGGAAACCATGTGCTAGCAAGGGCCCTATGGGTGCCTAACAATGATGCTCTAGGAGTTTGGAGGGGGTTTATATAGTTTTTTGAATGAATTTGGGCCTTTGGATCTAGAGAAATCAACTCTCAACCCTAGGATCAACTGCTTTTGATTACAACCATTGGATTTATCAAATGGATGGCTAAGATTGGTTCTTTATATGATACCTAGGACAAAGGGGTGAAAATTAGGCACATCCATTCTCCATCATTGGATTTGGGGCTGATCTGGACCGTCGGATCAATGTTGATATCAATTTGGATAAGATAAGCTGCTATTTTGGATAAACTTTGCATTATTGATCTTTGATCATGAAAAAGGTTGTTGACCTAAGCACCAACTTAAGGACTTGTGGAGAAAGAGACTATACCTCAATCCCCCTCAAGTGCATATAGTGGGGATTCACACTTTAATTATCAATCCGATGAGTATACAAACCTAGCCGAGTGTATGAGGACATGCATTCAAATGATGATCAATGCAAATGAACTACTCAAAGAGTGCAAACAAGGTAAAGACTGATCCAAACAAGCTTCAACTGTTAGTTATGATGTCACGATACTTGGTGCAGCAACCAACAGTAAATTGAGCTTTTCTCTCAGCTCCAAACTCCAAATATAGCAAATAGCATATGCATTTCGAAGCTCTCAAGAAGACGCATTCAATGGCAGTGGTTTCACTCAATTTTGACACTCCTACTTCAAGTTATGAGCAAAATACTGAGTCGTGGGAAAACCTTCCTACGCTTCAGCACTTCCTACACTTCGCACACACCTTAACAACAGCAAACAAACACTTTCATGGATAGACAACACTTCCTAACAGTCTTTCCAAGCAATACACATGCACACAAGCTCACAAAGAAGAAGATACAGAGAGGAAAAGACACAAATTCGAATTTTTGTGCTCTTGATTCTCACAATGGCAAAAAGTCTTTACAAAGAGTCACAAATTGACTTATATACTTGTGCCCTAAAAATGGTCCTTTCACACAAGAGACCGGCACTTTATTCACTAAAATACTAATTTCCTATTAATTTACATGGGTAAGCTTCTAATCTTCTATGGGGATGCATCTAGAGGACTCCTCTAGTGCATTTACAAGGGAAAATATATTACAAGAATGGTTATAATACAAAAATAAGGTGTCCAAATTGGAAAAATTTTGGGGCCCGTCTTTTTCTCTACCTTGTGCTCTCTTTAGCTCTGCAACACTCTCCCCCTCTTCGTCTCTGTCATCCCTTGACAGGCTTTATCTTCTTGTCTTTAGTTTGTTGTCCGCATGCATCTTTTGGCCAGTTTTGTCGCCTGGTTGGACTGGCATTCCGTTTTAATGGCCCTGTTATTGATTTTTCTTTTACATCCTCTCAGCCTGATGCATTTGTGCTGCCTGTTCTTTCCTTTTCATCGCTCGCAACCCTTGCTCAGTTCTGCCTGTTTGTTAAACAGGTGTTCAGTTTTGATGGCCTCTTCTTAATTCTTGTTTTACATTCTCTGGGCCTGATGCATTTGTTTTGCTTTATAAGTCGGGTTGCCACGCACGCCACCAGTGGAAGGTGTGAGGATGTGATGCTTCAGTCTTCGATCTGGACCTTCCAAAGATCAAGAGGTTGAAGCACCCTCTTGTGGTTTCGGAACCGCTGGATATCTTCTTGCACTTCTTCATGGATACTTGTTGGCCCTGGTTCCTCCTTCCACCTACGTGCTTTTTCCTTGATATGTGCCCCTGCGGGGCTCTGTGCAGAGATGGGTGTTGCACCCCTACGGGGCTTCTTGTAGAGATATGTCTTCAGATATTACCTTTTTATTGAAGCTTCTTTCGTTGTCTTCTTCTTTTCTTCTTTTTGCTTGATTCTCCCTCAACACTGCCCCCCTCCTGGACTCTGTCGTCCCCGACAGGCTTTGACGAGCGACGGGCATATGTTCTATATATTTTCTGCTCTATTTCATTAAGCAAATTGGCTTCACGTATCATTAACTGTTTCCATTGTTCTGCCTTCACACCGTCATTGGGTGGCTGTCTGTGGTCTGCGAAGAAGCTGAGTTCGTATGCCACTAATCTGGCATTCAAATTAGAGGACATCTTTAAAAATACTTCTGAATCAATTTCAAAAAATCCGGTAAAAAACGCTTCTTCGAACGTTTGCATATATGTGCTTGGCAGAAACATAAGCCTTGAATAATAGGCCATTATTGTAGGTCGGCTAGGCATAACAGACAGATCAAAAATGAGTATGTATGTTCCCTGATTAATACCAATGAAATTAAAAAATGTGTAGGCCGCATGCTTGAAGACCTTCAATACTGTAAGTATCATACTGTTAAGTCAGGTACTGTCGCATAATTCTGCAGCCAAAATTCGAAGGTCTTGACCATATAATCTTCCGTTGGCAAGTAATTATGTGGCGGGCTTGGAAGCAGAGGGTAATTCAGCCACTGTTTAGTTATAGCGCCATTTCTTTGCAGGTCCAAAAATTCTCTAGTATCCCTTCGGCGTGGTATAGGAAAAAAGGAAGGGTTTACCTGTAAGAAATAAGGTGTTGCTTGCCAATGCACCCTTAGTGTAGGATGTTTCTCTAAAAACTTCCTTCTCCAAACCGGTTGTGCAGCTTCAAACTCTTCTTGAGTGTAAGCGAATGCGTCATGTTTGAAATTCAGCTGCTCATCTGGGCTTTTTTGTGTAACCTTCTTTATGTATTGTCTTGTTTTCTCTTTCAATAATTCGTATGGAATGTTGAAAGGCTTCATAATCTTCTCCAAGTCTTTACCTTTAATCTTTGCCTCTTTCATTACCTTGATGACTTCATTTTCAAAACTTTCTGTCAATCGGGACACCACTAGTGCCCGCTCCTTCTGACTTATTTCTGCAGTGTATGGCATTGGATGATCATCATGTATATCCGCCATCTGCTCATGTATTGGAGAATGATAAATCGGGGGAGATAGAGGACGTACCTCTACCTCGTCAGTAGGAGTTTCCTTAGCTGGCTCTACTGGTGTCCCGATTGGTGTTTTCTGCTTTACTTGGATCTCTAACTGTGCTATACGTTCAGTCTTCTCTTTATTTTCTTGCATGGCTGCTCTGAGCGCTTCCTTTGCCGTAAGCAATTCATTTCCAATTTCTGCTACGTGATCCATATTTTCACTGTAGCTTGCTGCAAGTTTCCCATGTGCTGTATTCAACTGCTTTTTTAGTTCATTTGTTTCTTGAATGTACTTACGTTCCCATTCTTCTCTCAATTCTTGCTCTTGTCTCAGCAAATCTGCATATTGTGCCACCTGATCTCTTAATTCTTTCTCTTTAGTTTCGGATATCTCATGCTGTTCAATAGGTTGATCATATAATAATATTCATCAGTTCTTTATTTCTATTGCGTAAGTTGTCATTCTCTTCCATGTACACCTTTAATTGTTTCTCGAGCAAATTGCTTCTAGCTTTCATTCTTTCTTTGTCAGCCTTGCTTGCATCATGTAATTTTTGTAAATCAGCGAGCTGTGCTTGGAGTTGGTGATGCTGAGTCATTAATGTATCATATTGCGTTTTTACCTCGAGCAACTCCGTGCTTTTGGCTGCTATCTCTTTTTGGGCTTGGATTAGTTGTGATGACAATTGTTCACTCATTACATGGAATTGACTCTTTTCCCTCATGGCCTTATCATAGTCTGCATCCATATCCATCATCTGTTGTTGTGTGTCCATAGCCGTTTGGATCATTTGTTTGACCACAGGCTTCAACTGAGTGACATCCACATTGAGCCATGTGGTTGGTATACTAGGTTCTTCGCCTGTTGTGACGTCTTTTCCCTGTGCCACATGTAACGTAGTGTCATGGGGCTGCCTAATCTGAAGTTGGATCCTTGGCTCAGCCACCATGTGTTCAATGTTTCCTTGAGGTGTATCATCTGGCACCTCAATCACAATCTGCTCTTTGTTTTGTAATAGCTCTGAATCCGCGTTCACTGGAGTTTGTGTTTCCTCTTTGATAGGTGGTTTTGCATATGTAATAATTGTTGGAGCTTCTTTGATGCTGATTTTTGTCGTATCATTCAATTGAATGACATGCTCAGGTTTATTGGAATCTTCTATGTTCTTTTCCTTTTCTTCGTGGTTGTCGGGCGTAACTTCGACTTGATTGATCTCGGTCCATTCTTCCTCGTGAGTTTTTGTCCTTATGTCAGTGTCCAGGGCATCTTTTTCGTGACTAGATTCTGCATCGGAACTCGAATCATCTAAGCCCAGTTCTTTGTATCTCCAGTTTGTTTTGGGGTCTTTTCTTTACTTCGTTGTTGTTTCTCTTGACTTGCTTGTCTATAATGATGACCTTGAACATTCAGATTTACCTGCCCTTGCATGTACTGATGTGTCTCTTCTAGGGCAGCAGAGAGATCTCTCTTGGTAATTGGCATTTGGGCTACCAGAATCTTTGGTAAAATGTGTGTTCGCTTTGATTGGGGTGTAGCCTGGGCTTCTTCCTCTCTTAGACGCTTTGTACCCCTCATGGGTTTCTGTGAACTGGTTCCTACCTCTTCAACAACAGAAGCTGCTTTCTTTTTCTTTGGGACTGTAGCGGATTTGGCATATTTGGCTAGCCCTTCTGAGGTTGGCATCTCACGTAGGCAATTTTTCATCTCAAGAGCCTCATATATAAGTAATGTCAAAGCCGAACTCCCATTTAGAAACTTCTTCTGACCCCATTTCTTCTGGGCTTCAAATAATCTCTCTTGGACATAACCAGTCATATTCACTTTATTACCAATTTGTTTCATTACATGAGATAGTAGTTGTACAACAATCTTTTGTGGTGCAGTATATCTATGCATACTTGGGAAACAAAAATGTTGGTGCACCAAGCGGACAACATCTTCAATATCAGTCCTGTTGATATCCAAAAAGGACCTCTTTTTAGGATCATGACATTCTTCTTTGACATTGGTGATTCCTTCTTGATTCCATCCGAAGGCTTTGTTGATTATCTCATGTGTGAATTGAATGGTTTTCCAGGTGCCTACTTTGTCCAATACTCTTGCTTCAGGGACCGATATCTTCGTCGCTGCAGGCTGCAGTGTATTCATCACTTGTGTACATCTTTGAAAATCTGGTAGATAAATCGGCAATTTGAGAAATGCATCTATGCCTGCCTGTGTCCACACATCCTCTATATCCGGTAATCCTTGTATTATAGTCTTGAAGTCTTGCGACATAATAGGGAAGTAGTGATCCCTATCCATAATCTTGATTGTGGCCATGAAAATAAGGTCTGACACTGGTTGGTCATCCAGAAACCAATGGCCTCTTGCTTTCGTTATTGATTCCAATGGAAGAAGCTGCACCTCTTCCTCTTGCGTAGCTTCAGAATTGGGAGATGCCATCTGCACTCAATTGAGGGCAGTAATTAGTCACCGAATAGTATTTAGAATCATCCTTCAGTTATCCTTTATTAGATTGGCAACTCTCCGCGTGAATGGTGGCGTGCTTTCCCCGTGGGTGTGAGAAAGGTAATACCTGGATTTTTCCATATTTTAGATATTTTTATATTTTCATCTGAAAAGAAAAATAGAAAAGTTAGGTCATAGCCGAAGCGGTTATTATTTTTTGAGTGATTTTCTTAATGTATGTACAAGTGCTCTCCTATTTCCCAAGAGGAAAATGTGCTCGACTATCCTGAAATAGAAGAAAGATGTGTCGAATGCTTGGCCTTGTAATGTGGCCCTATCATGCATACTTTGGGTCCTGATAACTCCAATTGTGTGCAACTTGAAGTAGTTGGATGATGCATGTAGTTTGTCATGTCTTTCGGCACCCGAATCTGCTTTACTCTGTTGGGACGTATTGTATCCCGAACATTCCTGATGAATGTGGTGCTTCTCATGTTGTACGTATGCTCTATCTGCTTTTCGAATCTCGGACTGGCTTGTGTTGCAACTGTAGACTCCTTCTCTTTCCTATAGCTATTCTTCTTTGGCTGTTTTGCCCTTAGACCATATTGGTTCTCCTTATGCAGTGGTTCATTGTTTCGGTTTAGCTTCTTTGGAGCACATGATTTTGGAATCCATATTTGCACTCGATCCGGTTGGGCGGCTACTACTTTCCTTGGAATCCATATCCTAGCACTTCGTTGTTGACTTTGGTGCTCAAAATGATTTGCCTTCTTGTTTGATTGGTTGTTCTGATGTCGACGACGTTTCTGTCATTGAAAATATGCATCCCTTTGATCCTTTCTTATCCAAGCTTGTTTAGTGTACGGAATAGGGTATATTCTAATTGGTACAGACTCTGGATTACTCAGAGGACTAGTCTCTCTTGTGCATGGTGCTTCACTAAGGTTGGTTCCAGATTGAATGACACTCTTGTGACTTGCTAGATTAGAAGATGGTATGCAAGTAGGATTCAGTGTGTCCTCACATGAAGTACTTGATGAAGGGGTTTCTATCGTGCTAGTGAACATACATTCATGACTGTGTTCATTAGAGTGAATTTTGGCTCGATGCTTGTAGCTTTGATTGGTCGTTCTTCTAGCAAACTGAATACTTCACGATGTCCTATCCTGGCTGAGATGTATCCTAAAGCCAATTGAATGGTCACCTCATATTCGTATATCCAATCTTGACCTAACACTACATCTTCGAGTAAATCCTGATCATGACACACTAATAGCTTCTGTTCAGCGTTGTTGCCAAGATGCAGAGGTAAGGCGATTTCACCTATACATTGAGTAATTGTTCCTCCTATTCCTATCAATTGTGCCATCGATGGACGTAATTCCTCCTTGATTTTCTTAGTCAAAGAAAGTTTGATACAGCTTATGGCGGCTCTTGTGTCAATGAGAGCATCCACTAAGTGGTACTCCGTTTTTTACCCGTTCCCAAATTCAAATATGGTTGTGTTCTCTGTGGACCTAGGTTTTTAGTGGCTCTAAAATTAGCCATTGGGATGAATTCTTCTCCTATTCGATATCTCTCATCTCTCTCTCTCCTCCACTCTTTCCGTTTCTTAATTCGTTATAGTGCTTCCTGTCTCGCTTTTTCTCGTATCCTTTCCTCCTCGATGCGTCTATTCTTGCCCGTGATTAATCGTGACATTGTTTCTTCAGTCAACGGTTCTAGATATTTTTTGACTCAACATCCACTGATATAGTTTGGTAATACTTCCCCATCTAGGGTTGCTAAGCTGATGGCTCCACTTGTCAATATACGATTGATGATTAATGGGCCATATCCTCTCTTCTGCAACTTCTTAGCGTGTTGCTTCAAGGTATATACCAAAACTAAATCTCCTTCCTTCAAATTTTTGTCTTTAATGTGAGCATCAAAGTAGGCTTTCTGTCGCCGTTTAGCAGCATAAATGCCTGCTACTGCTTGTAACCTAGTTTCGTGAAGCTTTTCTATTTGATCCAATTGAGCTGATAGTTCATGTCCCGTCCACTCGTAAGTGGTTGCTACTCTGAGAGTGGGAATTAAGAAATCAATTGGCAAAATAGCATTTTGTCCATACACTAAGTTAAAAGGAGTAGTGCCTATGGCGGTTTTGTAGGCTACTCGAAATGCCCATAAAGCATGATGTAATTGCTTATCCCAATCAGATCTACCATTGTTCACAATTTTTGTGAGAACTGTACACAAGATTTTATTCAAACTTTCGGCTTGCCCATTGGCTTGTGGGTGATAAGGAGCTGATTTCTTATGAATTACCAAGAAGTCATTCAGTAAGGCTTCTATAACTCCATTCACAAAGTGCGTACCTCTATCACTCACAATTTCTATCGGTAGTCCAAATCTAGTGAAAACGTTCTCAAAGAGAAATTTGGCCGTAGTTCTTGCGTCATTTTTCTTAGTTGCTTTGGCTTCAACCCATTTGGTCAGATAGTCTGTGGCTACAATTATATATTCGGCATGGGATCCTTTCGCTGGTGGGCTAATAGGTCCTATGAAGTCTATTCCCCATTTAGTGAAAGCTCTGGCACTCATCATGGGTCTCAGTGGCATCTCATCTCTTCTAATTGGATATTTTGTTCGTTGACAAGTATCACATCATTGCACATATGTTATGGCATCTTGATGTAGGGTTGGCCACCACATGCCAGCAAAGAGGATCATTTTTGCTGTTTTATCTGCAGAGAAGTGTCCTCCTGCAGCTCCTGTATGTGCCATCTCTAAAACAGCAAGATATTCGTCTTCATGAATGCATAATCGTAATTGATTATCTCTCCCTCGCTTGAAAAGTTGTTTTCCTATAATGGCATAATCCTTGCTCTGTTCTACAAGTGCACGTTTCCTTGCTGAAGTGGCTCCTTCTGGGTATTCTTGGGTCTTTAAGAATTTTACCAGAGGCATGCTCCATCTCGGTGCTACTGTGGAGTAGCATAGAGTGGAGTTCTCTTCTGGATTTTGTTCTTGACAGGTTTGGCAGGCTTATACATAGTTATGTGTGTCCCTATGCATGGTTGGCCAATATATGCCTAATCTCCCCAAGGTTTGCCATGTTTCGTTTGCATTCAAATGAGTTTTCCATTGATTTACATGTGCTTTCTAAAGCCACATTTCCTGTTCCTCCTCTTCAACGCATCTCATTAGCAATCCACTTGAATCTTGGTGATACAAGGTTCCTGCAATGATATGAAGGTTTTTAGTCTTCCAAAGGTCTTGGGTTCGGTTTGGTGTGATCCCATCTTTAGGTCCATGCGTGAGTATAGGGATCAACTTTTCTGCCCATTGGGGACATACTTCCAGGTTAAAAAGGTACGTATCTGGCAGATCATCTGGTACTCCTATGGGTGGTTCTCCATGGGTCATTCTTGATAAGTGATCTGCTCTTATGTGGGTATTTCCTTTCTTGACTACTACCTCAAAATCAAATTCCATTAACAATAAAAACCATCGTACTAGTCTTCTTGTATTGCAAGGTTTATTGACTAAGTACAGTAGGGCTTGATGATCAATGAAGAATTTGAATTTGTTTGCCAACAGGTAATGTCTGAACTTTTTCACTACGTACACCATCCCTAGGCCTTCTCTCTCAGTTGTGGTATAATTGCGCTCGACTTGATTTAATTGTCTACTGGCATAGGCTATAGGGTGGTCTAGCTTTCCTGTATCTGCAGGTTGAGCTAAGATGCAACCAATGGCAAACTTGGAAGCATCCACATGAATGTGAAATGGCTTATTCCAGTTAGGTACTCGAAGGATTGGTGCTGAACTCAATCGATTCTTTAACTCATTAAAAGCTTTCTCACATTCTTCGGTCCAATTAAATTGAGACAAGAGTGCATAGAGAGGTCTAGCAATTATGGCATACATATGTATAAATCTTCGGTAGTATCCACAGTGTCCCATAAATGTTTGTACTTCTTTAGCAATCTTTGGTCTTGGTAAATCCAGAATTACTTTGATTTTGTCTTCATCAGTTGAAATTCCATTTTTAGAGACAATATGTCCTAATATTTTTCCTTGTCGAACCATGAAGACACATTTTTCTGGGTTGAGGCATACTCGATATTGTCGACATTTGGCAAAAATCTTTTCTAGTTCAGGGATGTGCTCTGATCGTATAGCTGAATAAGTACATAGATCGTCCACATATACCTCCATACTCTTTCTCAGGAACTCTTTGAATACATGGCACATCAATCTTTGGAAGGTGGCTGGGGCATTAGTTAGACCAAAAGGCATGACTCTAAAGGCGTATACTCCCCATTCAGTTGCGAAAGCGGTTTTATGTTGGTCCTCAGGAGCAATGGCTACCTGATTATACCCTGAAAAGCCGTCCAAAAAACTATAAACTTCCTTCCCTGCCACTCTTTCCAACAGATGATCCATAATGGGTAATGGGTAACTATCCCTTATGGTCGCGGCATTTACTTTCTTCAGATTGATGCACACTCTTAACTTTCGATTTTTTTCGGTACAACCACCAAAGGTGATACCCATTCCGTGTGTTCGATCTCGTAAATGAATCCAACATCTAACAACTTATCTATCTCTTCCTTTATCTTTGCTGAGTACACATCATTGTATGTATACGGTCTTTGTTTAGAAGGTTTGGCTTCGGATGTCATGGGGATTCTCTGGGCACATATAGATGGATCTACTCCTTTCAAGTCCTTATAGGTCCAAGCAAAGACATCCCGATATTCCCTTATGAGGCGTATTAACTCTTGTTCTTCCTCCATTGAGACATCCTGTCCTATGAAAGTACATCGTTCTTCTCCTTCCTCTAAGGTTACTACTATCTTCTTGGTTTGTTCTTTATTGTCATATGCTATTCTTGGCTGTGCTTCTCTTTTAGGCATTTGAATAGCAATTTTTCTCTCTTCTACTTCATATTTTTTGAAGTGAGCTGGCACTTCAAACTGATCTTGTGGCTTGTTTTCTTCACCTTCTGGTTCTTTATCTAACTCCAGCTCTTCTTCCTCTGTAGGTTCCTGGTTATTTTCGTTAGCTGTGACACCTATTTTTTGATTTTCATCCTCTGGTTCCATTGGTTCTTGCTCCATCTCAATGCTCTCATAGTCCTCCTTCCATTCTTTCTCTATCACTTCTCCTTCTTCAGCCTCCTGAAGGACTACCACATATAGACTCACGTCATATCCTTCCTCATCAATACATTCATTCATAGTTATTACTTCTTTGTTCACACATACATCGAGGGTCGCTAAAATCTCCATCCAACCGTGAGGTTCAAACTCTTCATCCAAAAAGACTTGAGGCATGTAAGCTGGATCTTGTACAGACCTAGCTACTCCTTGCCTTTGCTTCCATCCCTTTCTCCTATCCTCTTCCTTTTTTGCAGTTTGGCATATCCATAGGTGAGTGTCCTCGTTCATCCAAGATTGGTCACTAGAACCTATGCTGTGAATTGACTGATCGTCTTCCTCCTTATGAATTTGATTCCATTGTAAGGGGGGAACATCTTGATATGTATATGTGTGGAGATTTATTCTCGTGGTGGTTCCTTCATGCTGTAGGTATACAACATCTTTTCCCCAATCTTGCACAACCTTTAGCTGTCTCATGAAAGGTCTCCCAAGTATCATTTCATAATTGCTCGCCCTTTCAAATTGACATATTGCTAAGGTGTGTTCAAATTCAACTCCGCATGTAGTAAAAACTACTCGTTCCAATAATCCCAAGGGTCTTTCTGTGTGTCCGTCTGCCATTTGTATCTTCATGCGCGTTGGTCTTAAAGTTGGTTTTCCCCATTTCTCCCAAATTTCTCTAGTAGCAATGCCTACACCAGCTCCGGAATCTAAGATGGCTTTGGTGGTATAACCCCTATAAGTAATTGGAAGGCAAGTGTTTCCTTTATCTCCCTCACTAAAATCTCTTACCTTATCCATTGGGATCTTTACTGTGTTTACTTCATCAGATATCTCTTTTTCTTCCGTCTTGATCTAAAATTGACTGGTCAATTTCTCCTTCAAATGTGGTTTAACCTTCAACAGTTCTTCTAATGTTAGGGTACAAGGGATTTTTACCTTTCTAAGGTGTTGTATGATATCTGATGTTTGGACTGATGGGTTCGGTTCCTTTTTCCTTAGTGAGGGAATGCAATACAATTCTGAATTATGTTCGTACTCTCCTGTGTAATTTGGCAAAACCTTTACAGTATCATTTTCTTCGTTACTCGGATCAATTGGTAATATTTCATTTGAATTCAACTCAGGTATTGAATCCTCTATTCCATCTTCCGCTTCTAGCTCTTCAAAGGGCGGTTCAATTCCTTCCACTTTCTTCCATCTGTCTTCTTGGACTCTTGCCCACAAATCTTTAGGCCACTCCCCTTCTACTTCGGGAACAATGGATCCCTCCCTTTTATCCTCACAATAATTGCCATTCTGTGTCTTACTTGCTTCGGGTTTTTCGTGATCATTAGTGATGATGCACTCTTGGAATTCTCTTTCGGAAATTCGGGTATTGGGTAATGGCAACACAGGTTTTTCTAAGGTCTGTTGAGCAACTTCTATTAATTTTTTGCAGATCTCCAACCTCTCTTTCTCTAGGTCACCTCTAGGATATTCTCTTTCATGTTGTTCTATGGTAGGTCCTGCTCTTATTCGTGCCTTGTATGCCTGAATCCACATGGCTAATTCTTCAGGCATGGGATCTGCTAAAACCGATCCTATCTCATCCTTTTTATGCCTTTCATTCTTATTTCCTTCTTCCAGGTTTTCTTTTTGAGTTTGTTCATTCTTTTCATTTTCCTTCTTTTGTTGTAGTTTCCTTTCCTTTATTCTATCTCTTCGGATCTTCCATCTTTGTGTTCGTTTGCTTACAACACTTTTCTCAGGCTCTTCCGAATCTTCAACTATTTGAGGTGCAGGTGTATTCGTCTCTAGGTCACTTTGATTGTGTTTTTCAGGTTTTTCTGGGGTCTCTCTAGCTTTTGCTCTTGTTATCGCCTTCAATGGCACAATGTATTCCTTATCAATCCCTGATGATTCTATTACTTCTATCACATTGATTTGCACATTGGAGGTAACCTTGTTGGGATTCTTGGGGCAATCTCTGAAAAGATGTTCCTTACCACAGTCACTACAGTAGCCTTCCCAGACTCGTTGTGGTGGTGGTGGGTTTGGCAATGTACATTCTCTGATATAGTGATCACCTCCACATCTGTAGCATGGTCCTCTGGGCACAAGCGGTCTGTTCATGGGTCGGGGTGGTATGGTTGCTCTAGGGGCTGTGTACATTAATGACACATAGTCCTGCTCATATCCGTAGGAACTATCTGGTACTTCCATGCCATAGGCATATGGTTCGTATAGTTGTCCATATTCTATCATAGAGCTTTCATAATTGGGATATGCTCCTTGACTATGATCGTAAGATGAGTCATATGGTTCATTACTAGTCAATGGTGTGGCTGGGACTATCACTCTCTCTAGGTTTTCTTCAGGTTGAGCCATCTTGACTGGGACAACGTTCTGAGGATGGGGCGGTTGTTGTCGTAGTACTGGTTGTGGTTGGGTGTATCCTTGATAAGCATATGGTCGTGGCACTGGTGCCTGCTGCTGATAAGTGGGGTACCTCAATGCTTCACCTCCTTGCTCTCTCTGAGGGTATCCATAAGGTCTCATATATGGCTGTGCTTGTCTCGATTGCCTATTGTAAGGGCAATTTTTTGTACTGTGATTTGTATATTTTTGTTCTACACTGCAATATTGTAGAGGTCCTGGGATGGTGGGTCTATTATAAGCATAAGCAGGTGGTGGGACTACTCCCCTAGTGCACAAGTGAGAGGGATGATCACCTCTGCACTGCACACATCTTCTAAGCATGGGCACTCTTATAGGGTTATTGGGGTAGTTCCTATGTCCTTGAACGTTCAGTTTCTTTGCTACTAAGTCGGCTATTTCCTCTACATTGTTTTTAGGGTTTGATGTGCTGCTGGCTGAATCTTCACTTTTCAAGCTACCTTGAGGTATTTTCAAATCTTCTGCTAGGTTGTCTTCTAGGTCTATACATTCCTTCATGCATTCTTGCAAAGTTTGAACTCTCTTTACATACACCAGAGATCTTACTGATCCGTTCAATAATCCTTCCAAAAATAATGACACCATTTTATTTTGGATAGGTCTCTCTTCCACTGGGCATCTGTCCACGTACTGCTTGAATCTTCTTGCTGCCAATCTCACTGATTCTGTAGGGGCTTGCTTAAAGCTATGGATCAATGATGACGAGTTGTTTTTAATTCCAGACTTAGTGAATTCCTCAATCAATTCTTGATAGACTTGTTCCATGTTTTGAAAATTATTAGGATCTAATGGTTGGAACCATGCTAACGCTTTGTCTGTCAAAGTTAGACCAAAAGATTCATATTGGATCAAGAAATCTTCCACTTATTCGGCTCTGATTACTTGCTTAAATTCAGCTATGTGATTGTAAGGTTCACTAGAGCCATCATAGTGGTTTCTCATGCATTTGGCCACTTGAATTGGCCTTAATCTTCTTCTTGCTTCAGGCGGTCTAGGCATCAAGGGGAAAATTGGTCTTCCTACGGGTATACCTGGTCCTCTTGCTACAGGTGGTCTGACTGGGGCAGGAATTCCATGTCTTGGGTCAACAGGTGGTTGAGGCCGGTAATTAGGGTTATTTGCAGGCATTGCAAACTGCACATGTGGTCTGACCGGGATTTGTGTTTGTTGGGTTTGTTGTGTTTGTCCTGACTGCTGATATGAGTCGTTTTGAGATGTTCCAAGTGGGTCTCGTGAAGTAGTGGCTTGGTCCCTAGGGGGAAACACAGGAATATTCTGATATTTCAACTCGGCTCTTTCTGACTCTGTTAGGGGCCAATACCTTCTCTGATTCTTATCCAAGTATGTGATGATGGTGGGGAAATCAGGATCTTGTAACTCATAGATGGTGACAGGGTTAGGGGCAGCTTCCCATATTGAAGAATGTGCTCTAAGGAGAGGATCCATTCCATTGATCAAGTATACATCCATTATGGAGTCATCTTGGGGAATCAGGTCTCCTCTCCAAACCCTAACAACCGCAGATCTCCCTCTAGGAGTAGTTACTTGCTCTTCATTCCCTTCTCCATTTAGGTTTGAAGCATTGTTTTCTTCCCCAAGTTCATTAATGTTTTCAGGGTGTTCTGTGACAACATATTGGATATCTCTTTTGTCCATGTAAAATCCTCCTGCATACTTGACTGTTGGCCTAGGCACTATGTAAGCCTCTGAAGCCTTCTTTAGTCTGGCCACTGATCTGTTCAGACCATCCAAGTATATGGGTATCTCATGTTGGTTGGTAGTCACATATTCTAAAGAGGTCCGGTACTCTCCCTCAATAATTGACATCATGCCAATCATTGGTACTGTGTTCTACATATCCTCTGAAGCCATGGAAATTTCTTCCTCTGACTCACTGGAGGTCTCTGAGTAATGTGAACGGCTACTTGGCTCGGCTACACTACCTACAGAAGAGTTTACACTTCTTCTGCTTCCTAGGGTTCTTCCAGATATCAGGTTCATCCACTTAACAGCTCTGATCAGCCCTTGCTAACCTCTATCTTCTAGATTTCTTTACTATGGGTCAGAATTCTAGAGGAATTTGGCTGGAAAAATGACTGAAAAAGAAGCTTTTAGGTCACGATACTTGACTCCAAAATTTCACGATACACGACCTTTGGCAAAAAACGATACACGATACTTCAAGAAAACGATACACGATACTTCAAGAAAACGATACACGATACTTCAAGAAAACGATACACGATACTTCAAAAAGACGATACACGATACTTGATCTGGCACCACGATACTCGATACTTAACAGGACACGATACACGATACTCAGATAAACACGATACTTGGACAACCACGATACACGATCTGTGACAAGTATCGCGATCGGTGAATGCACGACACACGATACTTGAATGGGCACGATACTCGATACTTCCAAAGACGATACTCGACACACGATACTTGATGAAGTATCGCGATCGAAGAACACAATACACGATATACGATCTCTGGCAAGTATCGCGATCGGTAGTCAACGATACATGATACACGATCTCTGGCAAGTATCGCGATCGGTAGTCAACGATACACGATACACGATCTCTGGCAAGTATCGTGATCGGTAGTCAACGATGCACGATACACGATCTGATGGAAATATCGCGATACTCAACCACAGGAGATCACGATACTTGTCAGGTATCGTGATACTCGACCGCGGGAGAAACACGATACTTGACCCTTTTTCAAATTTTTTGCTAGATTTTTTTTTTGAGTTTGAATGAAAACCAATGTTTTCTAGGTTCTTCTACCCTCTCCTCACTCTCTGTATCATCCAAAATACACCTTTTACACCCTGCAAGTCCTCCATGATACCTAACGCAGATCGTTTTACACTGATATCTAATTTTTGAGTGATAAAAATGATTAGCAAGTGAATGGCTCACCTTGGATGCTCTTTCCCAACTCTCCTATCACCCTCTCTTGCTCCGCACAACTCCCAATCGCCTTGTTTATCAGATGCGATACCCGACTGGAACTCCTCACGATACTTGTTCAAAAAAAACAAGTAACTTACAAAATCACACATTTTGGGCTTTTATACTTGGAATTTTCCTAAAACAACACTACCAGGATGAAAGCTACTCTAACTACCTATCCTACTCCCTTACTCCTCCTACTCTACTCATTCCACTCACTTCCCTAGACTAACGACTCACTACACACATTCCAAGAATGAGAAGTAGTAAGTGCGGCTGAAAATGACTTACCAAAGAAGAGAAAATCACCACTCCTCCTCTCGCTTCAATGTAAAAAGCTACTTACCATCACACGAATGCCTCGGTTTGATTCGACACTCCCCGGCAATGGTGCCAAAAAACGTGTTGACCTAAGCACCAACTTAGGGACTTGTGGAGAAAGAGACTATACCTCAATCCCCCTCAAGTGCATATAGTGGGGATTCACGCTTTAATTATCAATCCGATGAGTATACAAACCTAGCCGAGTGTATGAGGACATGCATTCAAATGATGATCAATGCAAATGAACTACTCAAAGAGTGCAAACAAGGTAAAGACTGATCCAAACAAGCTTCAACTGTCAGTTATGATGTCACGATACTTGGTGCAGCAGCCAACAGTAAATCGAGCTTTTCTCTTAGCTCCGAACTTCAAATATAGCAAATAGGATATACGTTTCGAAGCTCTTGAGAAGACGCATTCAATGGCAGTAGTTTCACTCAATTCTGACACTCCTACTTCAAGTTATGAGCAAAATACTGAGTCGCAGGAAAACCTTCCTATGCTTCAGCACTTCCTACACTTCGCACACACCTTAACAACAGCAAACAAACACTTTCATGGATAGACAACACTTCCTAACACTCTTTCCAAGCAATACACATGCACACAAGCTCACAAAGAAGAAGATACAGAGAGGAGAAGACACAAATTTGAATTTCTGTGCTCTTGATTCTCACAATGGCAAAAAGTCTTTACAGAGAGTCACAAATTGACTTATGTACTTATGCCCTAAAAATGATCCTTTCACACAAGAGACCGGCACTTTATTCACCTTGTACAAGTTTGACTACATTTGGAAGCTTGCAAGGTGGCATTAAGGTGTCTAGGAAGCTGTGATAGCCTTGAAAATTTGTACAAATATGTAGCCAATGATCTTTATACATGCCAAACCATATGGCTAACAAAAATTCCTATAGAAGATTTTGTAGGGTCTAAGTGGAAAAAGTACTTTTTTACAAAACGCACATGGCATATCAATGTGCTAGAAAATCCATTTACATGTGAAATTGAGGCTATAGACTGCCTTTGATAGGCTTTACAAGTATATGAAGTTTCATGTGATTTGGAGACATTGAAAGTTTTGCCCTAATTTCTAAAATTTGACCAACTTTGACCGCTACCCTAGATTTGCTTGATTTCTTCCAAAGTTTGCATGTGAACTCCCTTTGACATCTCTGATGCATCTTGGACTTCTTAGGGAATTCTGGATAGCTTCATCGAATGTGTTTCTTGTAGGCCTTCATGAGTGAGAGAGGAAAGAAAATCTCGATGATAGCGACGTGCTCTGATACCAATTGTTGGAGTTAGATGTGTGCCGAAGCACATGAACAACACAAGGAAGAAGGAGAATCTTGGAGAACAACACACAATACAAAATGTATTACCACTAGAATGTACAAAGATGAGTAACCCATTAGGGCTATAGGAGTATATACAAGCCAAGGGGAAAAACCTCCTAAAGAGGGAAAAAAGTGCCCCGGTGGTCCTAGAGTGTTCACACACATGACTACCTAAATATATCAACAATTTCTAAAAATGAGAAATATCTTCAAAAAGAATCTCTAAAGCATATATGTAAAGGAATCCATTTGACACCACTAAGTGCAAGATTACTTACTCTCAAACTTCAAAATCATTTTGGATGGATTAATGTATCTGTTTTGACACTATTAAGGTATATTTTTTATTTTTCTATCTATTTATATATAAATATATTTATACACACACATACACATGTACATACACATATACATGCATGCATACACACATACACATAGATACACACACGCACACATGCTATGAAAGTAAGGCCACAACGATAAAATCTAAGGTGAGAACAAGAAGCAACATCGAATGAACACTTTCTATTTTGCCCATCTTGTAAATGAAAATACAGGGAAAACCAACACAAGTTTACATTGTCGAGAATAAAAAACAGTAGCACATGAAAAAAAGGAAAGGCATCTATAAGAATAGAATCCTCTTTGGCTCTTTAGCATCGAATCTTTTTCCAACTTTGATTTGGAGACCTTTAGAATCTTCTAGATAAATTTGCTTCTCCCATTTTCTAGATGACCTAATACTTGCGTTGCTAACTGCTTTGTGAACTTTGCAGACGA
The DNA here is from genome assembly GCA_020310875.1 of Ceratopteris richardii. Taxonomy (NCBI): domain Eukaryota; kingdom Viridiplantae; phylum Streptophyta; class Polypodiopsida; order Polypodiales; family Pteridaceae; genus Ceratopteris; species Ceratopteris richardii. Next base: position 157,232,068 of record CM035422.1, read on the forward strand.
ATGTGTAAGTCTAAATTAGCAAGGTAGGTATTAGACCGTCCGGAGAATGGGAGAAGTAAATTTATCTAGAAGATTCTAAAGGTTTCCATATCAAAGATGGAAAAAGATTCAATGCCAAAGAGCCAAAGAGGATTCTCTTCGTATAGGTTCCTTTCATTTTTTTTTGTGTCCTATTATGTTAGGCACTTTTCTTACCTCTGTACCTAACATAATAGAATGTGAAAAAATGAAAGGCACCTATAAGAATAGAATCCTCTTTGGCTCTTTGGCATCGAATCTTTTTCCATCTTTGATTTGGAAACCTTTAGAATCTTCCACATAAATTTCCTTCTCCCATTTTCTAGAAAACCTTATACCTGCATTACTAACCAAGACTTACACTTTGCAAAAAAATATGTAAGTCTTAGTTAGCAAGGAAAGTATTAAGCCATCTGTAAAATAGTAGATAGTCAAGCAATTTAGTAGCCCAGATAGACAAGATGCAGCCAACATGCCTCAATAAACAAAAATAAAATAGAAATGAAATGAGAAAATTTACTACTCTCACATCTATTTGTTGAATGCAGCAATGTATTGAAAAACATAGATAGATCTCACATGACCACCTTGGCCATACCAAATCAATTGAGACTTACACATTTACAAAATATGAGCATACTTTCCTACACACACATACATGCATATACACACATATATATACACATACACACACATACACACATACACACACACATACATACACACATACATACACACATACACACACATACACACACATACACACACATACACACACATACACACACATAGATGTTGGAAATCAGGTAGGCCCATAACTAATACCACAGGTCCATAGTTCCATAGGTCCAAGATTCCATAGGTTTAGGATCTACAACACATATTCTAGCAATCTTCAAATATTGACAAAACATGAACATACCACATTTAATCATACAAATGATGAGACAAAGATAGAGAAAGATTGGACAACATGTGTAAAGTGTTACGTAAGCCACTGCTTACTCGCACTATCAAATATACAAATGTCAATTTACAATGTGGGAGTCAAACTCTCAACCACTCTATGGGAACAAAAATAGATGGATGAGTGAATGTACAAATGTTACAAACATATTCAGATGTATGGATAGAAATCTGAATATATATGAGATGTGTGACCTAATAGGTTGTAGAAGACTGAATATGAGTGATAGAAAGAGGAAGGATCAGTCTAAAACTGATAATCAACAAACCCTCATCTAAACTTAGGCTATGGAAGACCCTAAGTTAGATACGTGTGTGAAAGATCACATACTTACAAAAAATAGCAAAGAATGCTAACAAGTTTGCTGTCAAAAATCCTCAAACTCATATGAATATACCTTCTCAAACACCTCATTCAAATATGCATAAAGCCTATGCCAAATAGGACTCCTCCTAATATGGATGCCACTGCCTCCATAAACTCCAAGTAGTACCTGTGTGCATAAAGAGAATATGTGCCTGAATTCTTAACATAAGATGTAAATCTTATGTTAACCACCATCCAATGTCTTTGAAGTAAACCGAAATCTTCATATAGAAGATAATCTTCAAATACATCATGTGAATGGCCGATCCACACCACCAAGCTGCTGCGGGGTAAATCCTCTCCATAGGCAAGAGTGAGAGCACACTCTTCTTCTCCAAGAAGTACTCCATAGCCGCTCCTCAACATGCTCCAAGATAGCACCATGGCTGCCCCATGTGCTAAGAGCACCATCTCTAATTAGGGACCAAGCTCCAAAGCTTGTGTTGCAAGAGGTGTAGGATACAAGACAATGAGCCAAGCATGTACTTATATAGTAGTTGGCTACTTGAAAAGCACTCCAAAAGCTCCTCCTAATAAAGCACTATGATCTACAAAAAGCAAGATCCCTTCGTGATATAAATTAAACTAAAAAACGGTGCGTTGTCCGTTCACTTTTCTTTCCCAAAAGCATGCTGTATTCTCTAAGCAAATTTGAAGAATGGACAATATCCTTATACACAATGTACTATATGACATTGTTTCCAACAATACACACACATACACACACATGCATACACATACGCATATACATGCATACATATATACACATACACATACACATACACATACACATACACATACACATACACATACACATACACATACACATACACATACACATACACATACACATACACATACACATACACATACACACACACATACACATACACACATACACATACACACACACATACACATACACATACACAT